>OVBA01009772.1:0-10016 GCA_900406435.1 Lepidium aucheri
AGATTTAGAGTTTGAATTTGAAAAACAAAGTATAAATCTTATCAAAGGTTGGTGATAAGATTTGTTTAAAGATTCCGGTTTTGTAGGAAGGATATTCACCAAGCCCTTAATCTATAAAAGGGATCTCAAGTGTAAACCTAGCCTTAGGAATTTAGAGATTAAGTTTGTAGAACTTGTAATTTGAGGTTTAGGTTATCGATTAAGAGTAGTTTTGTTTGGCTTTACCTAGGTTGGTAGATCCATTAGAATTCGGTCTTTTGTAGAAAAGTACAATTCTAATAAAACGTAAAACTCAGTTGGAACAATTGTTTGTGTTGCTCGTTTTGTCTCTTTCAAAATAGACTTAGAAACGGTCTATGGGAGCTCCAAGAATCAAACTAGAAGCTAGTTCTTCTAACCTCCCTTAGCTGGCAAAAAATGAATTGACTTCCTAACAGATTAAGTGAGACAAGCTGCCTCCAAATCCAAGAATGAGAACTCTTCTCTTCCGAACCCTAGTAACTCCTTCTCCTAAATACTTATCATAGATCCATGCAGTAGCGTGCCTATTACAAAAAAAAGGCACTTGTCTAGGGTCCCTAATATATATATATATATATATATTTTAGGCCCCCCTAATACCAAAAATATAAGGTAGCAAAATGGTTAAGATCCTTTAATTTAGTTACAATGTTAGGGTTTGAGTCTTGATGCTGAATAATGAGAACTTTTTAAAAAAATTTAATTGTAAAAGTATGTGTGTACGTTTAAGAAAACCCAAAAAGAAAATTGTTAGTTTGTTTTTAGAAAATTGATTTTTTTTTTAAAAAAACTGAAAAATAAATTGTTAATTAGATTAGAAAAATTAGAAGAAAAAAAGAGAGAA
The DNA here is from genome assembly GCA_900406435.1 of Lepidium aucheri. Classification (NCBI taxonomy): domain Eukaryota; kingdom Viridiplantae; phylum Streptophyta; class Magnoliopsida; order Brassicales; family Brassicaceae; genus Lepidium; species Lepidium aucheri. Next base: position 866 of record OVBA01009772.1, read on the forward strand.
GAATCGTTATTCCAAAAGGAATAGAAAAAAAGAAAAGCAAAAAAGGAAAAGAAAATTCACAATCTTATATACTACAGCGGAAGACACTTTCATTTTTACCATATTATAAACTATATAATAAAATTAACCTAAGGCTCATAACAACCCCTTAAAAGTAGGATAAGATGGTTTTGTTACAAATTTTCATATAAAAATCAAATTTAATAGAATTTTTTTTAAAAACTAAAACTTAATAAAAAATATTTTGGTTACAAATTCGGTTATTGATTTGATTCCGATTCGGGTTTGGATTGGATTCTGGTATATTATCAGATTTGGTTCATCTAATTCGGTAGTTTGGTTTAAGACATATTCAGATATTTTATTTTTCGAATATAGTTTGGTACTATATAGATCGAGTTTGGGTCCGGATATTTTTATAAAAATTCAATATTTTAAAAGATTTAATAAATCTAAAATTTGGTTCTTGGTTGGTTCCATATCGGGTTTGAGTTCATTTTTTTTAAAATATATAGGCTTAGAACTTATGAAGTGTTTTGTTGGGTTCGGTTCAGATTAGATTCTTTTAGTTTGGGTTGATTTTGTTTCGAGTTTTGGACCACTAGAACATCATTCTGAAAATAACATTCAAAATATCAACACGGATCTAAGAATCAAATGAACACGGGTTGAAAAAAATCAAATCCCACGCTATAGCGTGGGTTGAATCCTAGTAAAAAAGAAAAGGAAAAACCTAAACCTATAGATAGTTGTTTAAGGTTTACAATGATTTACACATTAACAAACTACAAACAAGCTTTTCAACTCGATTGTTCTTTTGAGCTAATCCAATTTTTTACTTCATCTTCCTAATTGTAAGTTGTTCAACTTTTTTATAAATTTTAGAAACATGTCTTCAAGAAAGTATCTATCAGGAGCGCATAAAAGACAAAGAAAAATAAAGATGACGCATTTGTGAAATCACAAGCAGGTTCTCGAATCAAGTTTCTTACAAAACCTGAAAGTTCTAGTGATTTTTTGGAGGTTAATGATGAGCCTAACGAACAAATGCAGGATGAGAATGTCAACCGAAAAGAGGATGAGAATGTTAACATAAAAGAGGATGAGAATGTCAAGCGAAAAGAGGATGAGAATGTTAACATAGAAGAAAATGAGAATATTAACATAGAAGAGGATGAAAACTTCAATACAGAGGAAGAAAGGACACAAGTGAATATAGATGGGAAAATGCTGATTTTGAAGAGCATGATAGACTTCTTGATATATATGATCCTGGAAATTAGAGAAAAGTTGATTTTGGATTAAGACTTATATGGTTAGAAAAAGTCCTGCAACAAGACAGTCAATTGATTTCAACTTTCCAACAGATAAGACTAATGGTCGACATTTCTCCCACACATATTATTTTAGAGAATCTATTGTCTATTTGCATCTTCGACTAAGCGATGGAAGATATTGGAAGATATGGTGAGAGGTTTGTTAGTTAAAAATTTATCGTAAACTCGGTGGGAGAGTCATGTTGAATGTGTCAAGGCAATAAGAATTCAAGTTCCAAAAATAAGAAATGCTCTGATTCATATAGCAAAAAATAGTGATGATCCAAAAGCCCAAAGTGATGTTGAGTGCCTTGCGAGAAGTGAAACACATGGAATTGGAAATTATGAATGTTAACCGTCTATGGTGGTTTGGTACAAAGTTCTCTTTGCAGTCAAGACTGTAAGCAAGAGTTTGCAGTCAGAAGACATGAACATTAAAGTTGCAGTTTCTCAGTTAAAAGGACTTGTTTTTTTTTCTTCCTAAAATTATAGAGATAGTGGCTTTGAGAGTGCAAAATCAGATGCTAAAGTGATAACAGAGTCTATGGAAATTGAAGTCATATTTTCAACAAAGGAAAAACGTGTTATCAAAAGAAAAAGAAAATTTGGTGAAGAAACAGAGATAGTTGATGAAAGTGTGAATTTATCTCCAGAAGAGAGCTTTACAATAAATTATTTCAACCAAGTTATGGACCACGCTCTCTATTATCTTAAGACAAGGTTTGAGCAATTTCAAAAGTACGAACAAACTTTTGGTTTCCTTTTTGATTTAGAGAAACTGAAGTCAGCAAGTGATGATTGTTTGAAAACATCTTTCACCAATCTTGTAGTATTTTAAAAACATGAAAATCATTCAGATGTTATAGGAGATGAGTTGTATTTTGAACTAACAGTTCGGAAAGATGTTTTGCCATAGGAATGCAAGAAACCCGTTGATGTGTTGAACTATTTGAAAGGAATAGAAGATTGTTATCCAAACTCATGGATTGCTTATCTGATTTTGTTGACGATTCCAGTTTCGGTTGCTTCAGCTGAAAGAAGTTTTTCAAAACTAAAGTTGATAGAGTCTTATTTGCGATCAACTACGTCACATGAAAGACTAAATGGTTTAGGTATCATATCTATGAAAAAGACCTAGTTAGAAATTTAAATTATGAGAATTTGGTAAAAATGTTTATTGAAACAAAAGAAGAAAAATTATGTCTTAATTGTTTGTTTTTTTTAAAGTTTGTTTTGGTTTATCCATAAATTCTTTTTAGTTATATTATATTTATATTATAAAGACCCCTTTTACTAAAGTTCACCTTAGGCCTTTCTAACTATAGGCACGACACTGGATCCATACAACCCATAAGGAGTCTGATTTAGCAAAGAGCATCCAAACCAATTTCAGAGCTAATACCTAGTCCCACTTCCGCAGATTCATGAGACCAGACCAAGTCCTCCCTCCTCCGTCAGTAAAATATACTGTCTTCCAGGAAACCTTAATCCCCGTTGTTGTTGTTGTAATGTTTCTGTTCCAAAGACAACAGTTACACATCTGCTCAATTTTCTTCAAGCAACCAACAAGCAATACAAATGTAGACATCCAAAAATTCTAAGTGATGTAGATAACCGACTTAATCAGCTGCAGTCTACCTTAATTAGCTTCCCATCCACTGAACCTCTCCGTGAGAACATCCATAAGAGGATTATAATCTTTAGCATGGAGTTTCTTATGAAGCAAAGAAAGCCCCAAGTATCTGACATGCAAGGAGCTTACTTTGAAACCCAATTCCTCACTTTCTTTCAACTTGAACTCCTCTTCGGACACTCCAGCTGCATATAGGGGGGTTTATGCTATGTTCATGATGATCCCTGAGAGTTCATGAAACTCGTCCATGGTCTCAATAATGCCTTCTATGATGGCAGGTTGAACTTCTTGAAGATTTGATCTTTGATGAGATATTATCATGAGGAGAACCTGTATCGATCATGAGTCGAAGAGTAATCGATCTTTGCTCCATGAAGAGTAATCATGACATCTCTAGTTTGTAGAAAAGAAAAAATCAATCAACAACACAAAATAAGAACCAGATTTGTGATCAACAAGGGATTATATAAAGACAAATACTTATACTACTTTGCCGAAACTAGTTTGACTAAACCTAATTAACCCAAACATGACTCTTAACCTAAATAACTAGTTACAAAAAATACAACTTGTTGCTTTTTTTTCTTGTTTACAAAGAAAATAATCATAACTTTTCTATTAACTGCATGTATATGGTAAAACAATCCAAGATAACTAAATTGCGGAGACAAGTTTTTGTTGACATGCTTGATTTTGTATTACTAAAAAATTAAGAGCTATTCTAAGACGTTATCGTTCCCAGTTTGTGCCCCTGGCCGGCACCGGCAACCTGATTGATCGTTGTTTTCTTTCTATAAAGAATGTGATACATGATATGATCAAATTCAAATATATATATAAACCATAACTATGCTATGTCAAGGTCACAATGAATAAACCCATAAATCTAGTAGTTTAGAGACGTTAGAACTAAGATAAGCAGCCACTTACATAATACTATAGTCATAATTACAAGAAACTATGAACCCGAAGGAGGATATTTACCTAGTTTAACCTTATTCCAAGTCACATTGACTTTGCTCGTTTTGCCTGTCTTTGTCTGATCGGCATCCCGTTGGGATAAGCTAACTGCCATGTCAGCAATTTTTGTTGCCATTCACGGATGATGGGTCCTTTGCTTGTAAGTTTTAGTGCTTTAATGATATCATTTCCATCCACCAGAGGTTTTAAGTCCCAAATGTTATCAAGACACAGTTCACGAATGGTGCCCTCAAGTGTTAGATAGATTGCTCTTTTCTTGTTAAGTTGGAAATCCAGATTCGAGTCATCCTGGTCATCCGTACACAGCAATAGTGATGCCAAGAGGGCAACACGCCATAAGTCTTTAATATCTCTAAGAAGAAACCCTGCCAGTACTCTTATTTTAGATACAGCCGGGAACTCTGGATCATTTAGAGACATGGACTCCAAGAGATCAAAAACATCACTGCCCCACTCACGTTTGTCCACTTGTACGTCATTCTTCAGCTGAAGAGGAACAATCAACGATAGGAATCTCCCCGTGGCACGGTGTATATTAACAACCTGCAAAAGACAGAACGTGTTACCATGATCCCATTAAAGCAGCCAAAACATAACAACGCATCCCATAAATACAACACAAGCGTCAATCAGCCAACAGTTGGCACATTAATAAACAGAGCTCACCGTATCAGCGTCACTGCTCTTCCGCTTCAAGAAGACTTTAAAAATGTAGTTGACTACGGGAACCTGGAAAAGGCTTCATGTTATGTTTGCTTAGACAGCCAAAAACTCAGATCTAGCTAATCCAGAAAGAGCTCAATTACTTAATTCTTTGAAATAAAGTACCAATTGTCCCTTTTTGTCCTTGTAAACAATTTCCCTGAACGGGAGAAGCAGAGCCGCATACAGAGCATACCTTATGTCTTCACTCTAAAAAAAAAAAAAAAGAAGATGGACACCAGTAAAGATCTGACAACAAGTCTATAGACAAACAACTGATGGAGACAAGACTAATGACTCACGCTTAAGTATCCAAGCTCAAGTGTATGAATGAGGTTCCACATAGCTTCCATGTAGGCTCGGCATAGGCTAGAGAAACAAAGCGTGTGATGCAAAATAAGACTAACAGACTTTGCTATGTAAAAGCCTAGAAAAAAAGAGATAAACCTTTCGCAGTTCTCGGATGGTGCAGGCTCAGATGACGAGGGCAGAGCAAAGACAAGCCCAAACAGTTTCAAATCAGAGAGATGGGTTACTGCCGAAACTGGTCGGTTCCCAGATATCATCAAATCCATCTGCATCAGTGCATCAGTTTGTGTTAAAACACAAGTCCTAGCAAAAAAGAGAGGCAAGAAGTGGTCATCCTTACTTCGTTTCCAACACGCTCTCTGCTGATTTTTTCTGCAAGACCTTTCCTGACTTCCTCACTGGAAGCCACGTCCCTAAGTTCCTTATCCAGAGTATAGTCAAACCTGGCACCTGTAATTGCAATAATGTAGTTAAGACTGGCAAAACGATTATCACAGAGATGTTGTCAAAGCAAAGGAAAATGAAACGAAAATACAAATACCGAAGCGTATAGCCCGAAGAACTCGCAAGGGATCGTCCAGAAAAGTAGCTCGCGGATGCAATGGAGTGGCTATTCTTCCAGACAAGAGGTCAACAATGCCTGTGATTGTATCATTCCTTGTAAACCACTAACTCCAACATGACAAGAAATGAAAACACTAGGATGAACTAACCTCTTCCTGTAAAATCTTCTACTAAGCCAGTGTGAATGTTGTAGAATAAGCTGAGAAACACAAGACATCGTCACACAATTGGCATTTAGTGATACGCATATCATTACGTATGCTACTCATTTTGTCTCTCTTGAGTCAATGACGAGAGTACCTATTAATTGTTAAGTCTCTCCTATAAGCGTCCTCTTCTGCGGTGGCAAAACTCTATAGAAAAAAGGAGGTATAAACCCCAGGATTCGAGAGAGGTTACGTTTATGGCATTCGAAGCAAAGACATCTTCAAATAACAAAGAGAACCGAAGATTGTAGCAGTACCACTTTTACAGGAAAGCGACTATTTTCTGCAAATTCTTCAGTTCTCAAGTGTACAAGATCTATCGAGTAGCTATAGAGACGCATCTTTACTGTCCCCAACTGTTGTTTGTCTTCAGTAGGTTTGCTGAAATGGGCACAAAATAAGCCAGTTAAGATCAAGTAAGCATCAGATGCAGAGAGAATAAATGAACCTCCACAAGTTCGAGACCTTTCAATGACATGGCCTTGTACTTCCTCCTCCCCTTGAGAACGTAAGTAATCGTTGAGCTTAACAAGAAACTGACTTCCCAACATGTTCTCGATTGCGATGTCAATATCATTAGAATGTTTTTTCAGAAGCTGGAAAGAGAGATAGAATCAAATATTAACTATTCTATACTTAGAAAAATTTCCAAGAATCTTAATCTCTTCCACCACTTAATTCACTCTAGATCTTCCAGAGAGTACCTTATCGCGGACCCAGCCGCCGGCTACGCGAAGCTTCGTTTCGGGACTGAAATTGCTGACAGCACGGAGAAGCAGATCGAAAATTTTCCGTTCGTCCTTAGTGACATGGATTCATTCTCTTACTAGATCGACGCTCGTCATTGCGAATGATACCTATATCATAAGAATGAGCCATATTTAACCTTGATCAACCAAATTCTAACAATAGGTTTCTGCAAAAAAAAAACCAATGATTAGATGAGGTTAGGGATGTTATTATGGTTTACAAGTCCATTTAATAAATCCATACGTTGTATAATTTGAAACTGTTTAAACTCATATATCTAAAAATGCTAAATAAGTTTAGACTCATTTAATAAATGGATTTTAACCAAAATTAGATGATTATCTATTTAGACTCATTTATTAAATTTGGAATATTTAACAAAATGAAAATAAATTATGTAAATAATAATTTTTTATGTATATTTATTTTTAAAAATGGGTTCCACCAAAAATTTTCCCCTAAATTTTTTAAATTGTAATTTTACTCTTACTTCATTTTTTGGAGAAAAAAATTTCCTTCATTTTTTCGCAGAAATATTCCCCACCAATTTTTCGCAAAAAAATTCCCGCCATTTTTCGCAAAAAATATCTCACCAATTTTTTGTAAAAAATTTCCCGCCATTTTTTTTCTATATAAAAGTTTCTCGTCAAATTTTTTTGCGAACTCTTTTCGTCGGAAAAAAAAAATTTTGGCGGGAAAAAATGCCAAGGTATGTTCTTCTTTATGTGGAGGATTTTGTTGTATTAATTTAGGATTCTCTCGGTTCCAATGACATCTAACTCTATCATCGTCGATAATGATTTTGAAATAAGTTATTGCAATTGTTATTTTGTTGTAATAATAAGTTAATAAATTATTTTTTATCTTTTTAATATTTTTTATTTTAACTTATTGATTTAAGATAATTTATGTGGTTTTCAATCAAGATAAAAATTATATTTAAATATTATTTGATAAGTTTAAATGAGTTAAAATATGTGAAATATATTGAAATGAGTCTAAATGGGTTAAATGGGTACATAACATTAAAAATAGATTTAAATGGGTAAAGTTAAAAGGGTATAAAAATACATGGGGTTAAATAGGATGAATTTTAAATGAGGTGGATCTAAATGGGGTGGGTATACCCATATTAACATCCCTAAATAAGGTCAAAAGGTCACATAGAAACGAAGAACTAGATATCTAAAAGCTCAAAAGCTCATTGTTAGAATCTTGTCAATCTCCTTTTGAGTCCTCCATTCTAAATACTCGAGCAACTATAACACTTGCAGGACTTAGTTTTAACCCACAGAAAATGCTAATATAAGAAATAAAACATCAAAAGACAATATAAAATTAGGAGCAAACAGATTAAAACCTACTCTTGGTCTACTAATTGTGTGTTTCACCAAGCAAAAGTTTTAACCAAGAAATACAGGTAAAAGTTCTCACAAAGCTACTAAATTACTGCTTCTCAATTTAGTAACAAACCTCAAGTATTAGAAACCATAGTAATCTACACCAATTACAAAAGCACGCGTGTGATGAACCGAGAAAGAAAAAGGGAGCCAAAGAGAGAGAGAATAGAGAATAGGAAGGAAATTAACTCGGTATTGTCCAATAATAAGCGAGATCAGAAGAGAGTGAAGGACAAAACCTTCTTAGAGCAACTTCATCAGTGGTTCTTAGTGAGTATGTAATTATATATTATGATTAAAAAACTTACTAAATGACTATAAATGAGAAGAACCGGTTCTTAATAGAGAGCTTTAAGAAATTTTAAGAGCCTCATACGTGTCAAGTATAGATTGGATGATTGTTTTTGCTGAAAAAAATTGAAGCGTCGGGGTTGGATCATTTTCGCACAAAACTTGTTTTCTCTTCATTCTCTCTTCTTTGGAATGGCAAAGGCGATTTCCATAGAATTTCAAGTGGAGCCCAGAATCTTCATATGGACGGCCAAATCTCTTCACCAGAGGTAGGGAGTGAGCAAATCGGCTCGTCGCCATCATCAATCGAACCATCGCCTCACCGTTGTTTTCAGCAAATCCGATCGTCGAAATTGGAGGTATTTTCCTCCTCTAAATAGGCAGGTAAGAATTTGTGAACATATAGTAGTTATGGTTTGATTGCTTTCTGATATTAGGGTTGGTTGATTTGAGAAATTAGGGTTTTTGAATATTAGAAAAATTATTGTTCTCTGTTGTAAATTGAATAAGGATTTTTGTTTTTGTGGAGTTTTAGTTTAGAATCGCTACAAGATTTCTTTGTTCTTAGCTTAATATAAATGACCTGCACCTTATGTAATCGAGTTTTCATTGTTTATGTTTGGTGGTAGCAATGCAAATACTGTGAAAGAACTTGTCAATAATGAAGCCATGGCTTCGAACATGGATAAGTATGTTGGTCTTTCTTTATATTCCCCTCAATGTTGGCAACTGGTCATAGATGCTTGTGTAAAAATATTTTCTGTTATGTGTGGTCAATGTGTTTCTCGGTTTAATTATAAAGTTTAAGTTTATATTAAAATTATGATTCTAATATAAAAGACGATACCATGATGGATCGATTTCGATTAACGTATTAGAATTGAGTGTATTGATAACCCTTCTCCCTTGCCAAATTATATTATATTACTCTTCTTTATTCTCTATGTAATATATATATATATATATGGTTAATTAAATACAATTACATATAATCATATA
>OVBA01009773.1:0-10015 GCA_900406435.1 Lepidium aucheri
ATGCTTCAAACTTCTCCAAAGTCCACCTTCAAGCATGATTCCAACTCTAAAAGTTTTTGACCTGAAATCTCAATAAAACACACACAAATTCCCAAAATATAACCGTAATAATGAGCTCAAAACCGACAAAATATGAGGAACATCNTTCCAACAGTTGACGGGCCCCTAAGTGAGGGAATTCATCTGGCAAAACATCGTTTGCAGATTCGGAATCCTAGGAGAAATCGTCACCGACTACGAAACGAACTTCATGTTGCAGCAGGTAGAAAGCTTGTGTGAAGAACTCGAAATCCGGTTAACCTTGTCAACACCGCGATATCCTCAAGGAAATGGACAGGGAGAAGCCACGAACAAGACGATATTGTCCAATTTAAAGAAAAGACTGAATTCAAAGGAGTCAAGCTTGTCAGAGGAACTACAGTCAGTACAATGGGCGTATCAAACTACCCTGCAGAGGGCGACGAACGAAAGTCTATTCACACTGACATACGGGTGTGAAGCGCTGGTGCCAACCGAACTTAGTGTCCCAAGTTTGAGAAGAGGGATGATCAATGGGCCCGACGCCAACGACAAAGCTCTGGAGGACCACATCGATACGATAAACGAAAAAAGGGACCAAGCCACCCTGAGAACGCATAATTATCAACAGATGGTGGCAAAGTTTTACAATTCGAAGATAAGAGCGCGACGGTTCAAAGAAGGAGACCTAGTCCTCAAGAAAGTATTCCAAAACACGAGAAAGCCAAATGCCGGAAAACTGGGAATGAACTAGGAAGAACCATACCAAGTATCGAGCGTGTTAAAGGATGGAGTCTACCTATTGCGAGACCCCGTAACAGGAAAAGCATAGCTACGGCCCTGGAATGTTATGAACTTAAAATATTATTACGTTTAAATTTGTAACTGAGAACTACGCTTGGGCTTGATTTCGATGGTGGAATACGTAGGCAGCTCGTACACAGATGAGTCCAGCCCCATCGAATAAAAATACTTTATCCTTTTGACAGGAATGTCGAACAGATATAAGGAGCGACAAAGAAAAGATAAGTTATAATTACACCATAAAATATCCAGAAAGTCTTGACTAAAAAAAAAGGGAAAGGAAAGCCAAAGGAAAGTGGTGCCCTAAACATTATCCCCTTGAGCAGACTCCATAGCGCGAACATCTGTGCCAGCAACCTCATCTGCACTAGCACCCCTGAGCTCAACATTTTCAGCAGCGGAGACTTTCGGATCGGTAATAATAGTCATGGGATAATGAGGGGGAGACAAGTCTTCGATGAAGTAGCTAGAGGGGTCGACCAGAGGAGTCTTGGCTGCGGTTTTAGATCCAGAAAATAAATCTGGGAAGGGAAGCTCGCTCACGAATAGCTCATGCTCTTCTTTGTACTGCGCTCTAGCTAAGGCCAACTTTTCCAGGAGCAAAGCCTTCTCGTTGGTAGCATCGAAATCCTCAGATTCAAACTCGTAGATCAGCACAAGGTTGGATTCGAACTCACGAATGTCAATGTTAACCTGCCACTCCGCATCCTTTCGGGACCACTTACCAGAAATGTAGTCAAGCACCTTAGGCCAGCGAGAGTCAAGGGCTTTCTTCTCCTCCTCCAAAACATGAACCTGAGCAGCGATATCGTTGTTGCAAGACCTTAGGAGCTGGACCTTCCGAGACTTCAACTCTCCCTCTTCCAAAACAGCGGAGAGCCGCCAAGCAAGGTTATTTTTCTTTGATTCAAGAGACTCACTCCTTGCCCGTTCAGCCTTGAGATCCTCCTCGAGCCTGGAATTCAAAGTTTGAAGATCCTCAAATTTATCATTCTAGGGAGAATTCATGAGCTTGCACTCAAGAGTAAAGATAACATTCTTCATCTCTTTCGTCACCTAAAAAAAGAAAGAAGAGAAAAAAGAAAGGACAGACGCCGCTATGATCAACAATAAGCTCGGACAGAGGGAAAAGATACTAAACAAGAAAGCAGGATCACGAACCCGAGTCTGCAGTGCGAGAGCGGCCTCAAATTTATCCTGCTCGGACATCTGATCGACGAAGGCGGCCTCATTTGAGTTCAAGATAGATAACATCACGATAGGATTCTCAGGAGGGCGCACCCCGACATCAGTAGGAGAGGGGGCCAAGGGAAGTCCGGTTGGAGCCCCGGATTGCCTGTCGCGATGGGAGCGCTTCGCAAGAGGAATCATATCAGAATCGGAGGTCGAATGAGAGCCTGATACTTGAGGGGAAGCACCAGTCCACTAAAGGCGAAGACTGTTGTCTCATCTCGATTTCTCATCCTTAACAACCTTCTTCCTCTTAAGAGCCAAAATAGGCATCTCAGGCGATCGAGGTGCACGAGAAAAAGTGGAAGCGCAAACGCGTATGGAAGACGTGGAAGTCTGCCTAGCTGCCAACCAAAATACAAAGCACGTGCATATAGCAGAAGAAGGAGGCAAACAAAAAATCACAGAAAAACAAAACTAACCAACAGGATCTCCCGGAACGAGCACTACGGAAGAAAGATGGCGCCTGATTCTAACCGCAGAAAAAGAGTGCTAATACCCCTCACCATCTCTCAACTTGTCCTGAATGGCGGACGCGGCGTCAATAAGATCGGGATAGGGATATTCTGTAATGCGAAAACTGAAAAGGTAAGAAATCCAAGCACGGTAAGAAAGTAGACAAATCAAATATAAATATGGTCAACCAGATTTATCTCTCCAATTCCGAGTAGTATGATTGGGGTGAAATTCCCCAATCGAGTCCGGAGGAAGCTTAAATAAAAAACACTTCGGCATCCAATGTGTGTCTTTGTCGGGCAGACCGTCGAGAACCTTCTGGGAATCACGGTTAGAAAGGTATACAGTCTTGGAACTCGAGTTCTGTTTGCCGGTGTAAAATGTGAGGAGTTCGAGAACCCCAATCGAGACACCGACCTCAACACCTCGAACCAAGAAAACAAGGACGACGGGAAGGAACAACAGACACATTTGACCAAAAGAGAGATTCAGAGTCGTTGGAGTTCGTCAAGTCCCCTGGTGTTCAATCCTCGCGATTTCTTCCGCTTGGGAACCCTAGCCTCAGTCGATTTCCTCTGAGGAACGTCAGAGATGGTATCTGAATCACTGGCGTACTCAGAAGAAGTAGAATGAGGTGAGAGGCCTAGTCCTAGATTCGGCTGCCATGAAATTTTGAGATGAAAGAGTAAAACGAGAAGAAAGGCTCATACAAAATCAAAGCAAAGAGTGCGGCGAAAAATCAGAAATCGTAAAACGAAGCAGCCCAAAAAAAAAGAGAAGAGGAGAAAAGATACGAGAAATACCTGTTAAAGGGAGTAAGCGACAAAATAATTGAGAAAAGGGAGGCGAGAAGTTATGAAACCAATGATAACTTGCAATCGGGAAGACCGGTAATCACTGAACTCCCAGCAATCCAACCATTGAAAACCAAAAGAATTTCAAACAAGTGGTTAGGATCTCCCTGAGAAAGGAAAAGATAAGACGAGTTCGTAGCAAATCGGGCTCGACTATGCAAGCCGAGACGATTAAAAACTACCCCACCTTGTCCAATTAGGAGGACGAAGAAGTCGGGCTGGAAATTATCCAAAGCCGACATCCTAAGTCGGGAACGCCGAAGTCCATTCCGCAAAATTCGTCAATCAGGATAAAGCACAAACGACGAAGGAGATTTAAACAAGCAAACAATGATCTCGTGGACAAAGACGAGATGATCTCCACAAGTAAAACTGGGCAGACAAAATTAATAAAAATGGAAGCGCGCTTCAAGAAAAACAAAAGAAACAAATAATGAAAAGGGCAAACCACCGATCAGTTGAAACTTGGATAACCCAAAAGCAAAAAAAAAAGAGAGAGAGTATGAGCAACAACCGAAATACAGAAAACAAAGAAGAACAAGACTAAGCAAGCAAAGGAAAGAAATCATTCACTCGAGCCACCTCCGGAAGTGGGCAAAGGAAAGCATCCAACGTCGGTGTCAGGACACCCATCGGAATGAGAAGGGAAGTACACGCGCTCCGAATTGAAATCAGACACCTTGTCCACACCAACCTCGTAAGCCTCAAGAGCGAGGCGATCTCGCTCAGCGTCCAAGGTAAGGGTATCGGTGGAGGGAACCCCAGATTTAATCTCCTCAAGAAGTCCAGCGTGGAGATCAGCCCTCGACTTGATGATTTGGTAGTCATAATACCTCTTCGTGCGCTCAAACTTGCTTTGGACCCCGGCGACGTATTTCCTGAACTTCCTCTTTTTCATGCTAGACCGCCTTCTGATCGCTCTGGCAACTGATCTCTCGCGAGAAATTCCCCACTGTTGACGCTCGAGGGCTAATGTCTTCGTCACATAGTCGGCTTTGCGATGAACAGTAGCAAGCCTCCTCTTTTTACTGTCCACCTCGGCCTGAAGCTTGGAAATCTCAGCGTCTCGAGCTACAACCAAGTCATTCAGGATACGCACCAAATCTGACAAGGCATCGGAAGGCGAGCCTACCGCATTCGGGGTCGCACCAAGTAAAGATCCCGACTCGAAACCACCGATGAACTTGTTTAATGCGCCCATTAACTGAAATGAGAAAGGGAGTTATAAGCACAATAACTTTACCACGACGAATCATTGTAAATATGAAACCAGAAGTTACCATTCCAAGAGACCCCGCAAGCTTCATGTAGGAATCCTTAGAGGCCATGGATTCCAAGGCAGGAAGCACGTAACCCCGAGGAACAATGTGATGAACGATCTCAGACAACTTGATGGGATCCTCCACGATTAGATGATCGCGACTGTGGTTAAACGACCATGAATGGCAAGGGTTCCCGGAAGACATCTCTGGAGCATCACGAGCTTGCTTGGATGGGCGCTCACCGCCAGAAAGGGCGACAACGGGTACACTGAGAAAGGACCGGTTCCTTGCCGCTCCTGTGCTCAACACGAGAGACGACTATAGGAGTCGAGCCGGAAGTATAGAGAGGGACGTCAGTGTTGTGGATTGGGGACGCTCGAGAATAATCACCCCAATGAGATCTAGACACATCCTCACGAATGGACGCTCCATACTGACGACGAGAATCTAAAGACAAAAGGAAAGCAACCGCAATTCACCAAGCCGAAAGCTACAACTAGCAGAAGGTAACAGCCAGAGAGAAATGACATCAACCAGCAAAAAATGCAGAGTCCCACAAAAAAAAAGTGGAAAACTAACCAGCGCACGCAGAAGAGCCAACCCGTCGAGAATGACGAGGTGAGGGAGATTTGGTCATAGGGTACGAGAGAAGGATCACAGACGAGAAAGTAGAACAAACCCTTCACGATTGAACGAGCTCCAATGGCAGCCGGCCCGTTTAAACATTGCAACTAGAGCAGACTAATCCTCGGGCAAAAGGACGGGGTCAAAGAAAGTTGTAAATAGAAAACGTATCAGTCATACCACGGCAACGCAAAACAAAACAAAAAAATGGGGAAGGGGGAAAAGTAAAAAAAAAAAGGAAGGCGCACGGATCAGACCGCAAGCGGAGTCACTAGAATCTAGTAACTGCTCGGGAGGAAAAACCTGATCGATTCGTGACAAAGCTTAAAGCAGAAGGACTTCTCCAACCAACCATCCTGACGGACCATAAGCTCGTCGAGGAACTTAGCATTCGGGTTAGGATAAGCGTAAAAAATGTTCGGGGGCCAGCCCGACGGACTGAGAAAAGTTAAAGAAGAACCCCCGGGGACAGCATCTCGCCGACTTTGCGGGTGAGGACCAAAGAGGCGATCATAGTGCAAAGCAGATTCAAAACAACGAACTTGAAAGAGAGTCCCAATGAACTAAAAAGAAGTAAAAGCGGTTCAGGAAGGAGGAAAGAAAGATGGTAGTCGTTGAAGTAAGAGGACGATATTAGGCCGTAACCTGAAAGAAAAGTAGGAGCCAACCGAAGATCATTGACATTCGGCACCTGATGACGGACGCAGAACGCCTCTAAGTTGACTGCCGATAATAAAGGGTGACGCGACGTAGAACTGGTGGAGGCATTGGCAGAAGAACAATCTTTCTTCGAAGACCGTTTGAACCCGGCAAGGATTGAGCCTTAGAGGGATTTCCGAACAAAGTGTGGGGGCTCATCTACGAAGAAAGGAGAGAAGTTGGAGAACAAGAAAGAAGAAACGAGAGAAAAGCAGCAGAAGAGAAAGAGAAGGAAGCAATTGGAAATAGAAGTTATGAGAGAAAAGGAAATTATCATTAAGAAAACGCAGGAATAAGGAAATGTGAAAAGACTTACCTTGAAAACTGTGAAAGTGCACGAGCTCGGCTGCAGGCGGAGACGGTTTTTAAAGAAGAAAACTAGAAAGACGGACGCCACGAACAGTTGAGAAAGAAGAAAAATCGCGGGAAACAGGAAACTAGAACCTTCTGTCAAATCATTTAGATTTGACAAAGATTTGGAGGCCAATTCATGATACCCAAATAAGGGCAAGCCTGTTAAGACAATGATAAACCTATTCAGAGATTCGGCCCAGAAATATAATAGACGACACGATACGTGCGAGGTGAAGTTTGACGGGCTGAATTGGCATTCAAGATAATTAGTGAGAAATGCGGGATTGACAAGCTAATTGAGCGAGCGGAATCAATCATGGAATTAGCAGATTAAGCAAATCACTGAGAATGAGGCAATAAAAGGAAATTCGGACTCAATCAACATAAATGAAGATTCAACAGAAAAGCTATCTATAAGTATAGTGATCAAACTCAAAGAATGTACACAATATAATCTGATAAATACAACACAATCTCATTGGTACACAAAGCTTTCTACTTGTATGTTGTTGATCTTGGATCAAAACATATTCGAACATCAACAATTATGCATTCCATCTCTTGGTTTTTCATTGTTGGTTTAACTATTTGTCCTCTTCTTTGGCCAACATAATCCTTTGAATCAAAGGCATCTAATGATTTTAATAAATTAACCTGATTCCTATCATTATAAGCACGAAATTCAAAAGCATCAGTGGCAATGCTATGACCTTGGCCTGAAGAAGGGGGGACATTGTGGGAAGTGGTTAAGACTTCAGTGGAAGTTGCAAGTTCAGTTACAACTGGATCAATCTCAAAAGAGGTCAGTAGTTGAGTGGAAATATGGGTGACACTTGTGAAACTAAGTTTCAACAATGGCTGAGGTTGAATCATTACACATAATGGGAGAAACTTGTAGGGGTTAAAACACTTTATGCTTCCTCCAAAGCTTCTACCTCTTGGGCATCTGGATTAGCAACATAACTACAATTAGTTAAAATCATAGGAATAGCCAATGAAGTATCTATAGATGTTGCAGCATTTGTGGCTTCAAGGATACGCAAAGTAGCTGTAGAAGTAGCCATAGGGGCAGTCTTAACTGAATTTTCCTCTAAACCAACTACTTTAGTAGTTTTATCTAATTTTGAAGTAGGGAGAATCTGTTTTAGAGGAAGTATGCAACTTTTTTGGTTGTGAGACTGAGACTTGTTGAGCTGTAAGTGATTGGAGGCAGCAAGTGACTTTGAGTCTTAATTGACCGCATCTACTACACTTAGATGGCAGCCATGAATACTCCACATCGACCATGGAGACTATGCCGCTCTCATCCTTTGCAGCAACCTTTTAAGGAAAAGGTTTATCTAACTTAACCTCAACCAGATCTTAGCTTCCCCATAGACATAGGATCAAGTCTTAGTTTATTGGTGAGCATTGGTGCACCTAGACCAGAAACTATATGGCTTATTCTAGGGATTGAATACAGAAAATTGGGAATATATTTTTCAGAATAACCCAAACCAACACCATGGAGATTTCCGGCATGGCTCAAGTGGTTGTTGAAGTCCAAGGAGCAACAAACATTAAACAATCATCAACATGCCATTAACTTCGATGCAACACCCAATATCTAGTGGATTCATCAGGTATATTAAAAAGGTAAGAAGAATTTCCAGCCCTACGACTAAAGATTCTAGATTTCATGCCCCAAATTCTATTGACTATGGCATGAACTAGACCTCCAGCTAGTAGGACACAACGATGAAGTTGACCTAAAATGTATTCGTTCTGGTTCTCCAAGCCTTAGAGTAGAATGTGATTTTGAATAATTACCTATGGAGTTCCATCTTCCAAGTAGATTGGAGCAGTGGCTCTAAAAAGGTTTCTTGAGGTGGGATTCATCCTAGATGCCCAAAGAAACCGCTATTTTTCTTCAAAAAAATTTTTCAATTGCGAAAGTGTTATTGACTTAGTTGCAATCAGAGGTTGAGAGTCTTTATTAACCACAATAACTTTCGATCTAATATTATTTGACAGTGATGGCCACACAACAGGAGAACTGAGTTCTTGAGTGCAGATCACTAGCGATTTCAGAATGAAGAACCTACCAACACATTTGTATGTTCTACGAGTGAGAACAAAAGAGTAGTCAGAGGCACTTTCCATGCTCCTTGTGGAGAAGAAGGCTGAGTAGTAATCGAGAGAGGTGGAGACAGAGACTAAGTAGAAGCAAGCAGACACACCACTACTTTTTCGTTTTCAGTAAGAACAGGAACTGACACAGTCGAATGAGTGATTATTGAAGCCACTTTACCTGCAATTTCTACAAAATTGTTGTTCTCTGAGGATCGATGTGGAGACTCATTATCCATCTCAAATGATCTACTTGGTGAGGGCATTAGAAAATTCACATCACACAAGTGGAAAGGAGGAGGTGGAGCATGAGAAGAGGGCAATGGAGAAGAAAGGTAGATACAGAATGAGGGAAGTGGCTCCATTTGAATGGGAGGTTACATAGAGAGAATTGCATAGAGGTGAAAAAGAAATTAAAGAGATGGAAAGATATCTTGACAGAGACTAAGAGTCGAGCTGGAGACGCGCCAAATGCGCTGTCGAGCTGGAGACGCGCCAGAGGCGCCATCGAACTGGTTCACTTTTGGGTGGAGGCCGTGGTTTGTGACCTAGATCCCCTTTTAGAGTGTTATTTTCTTTCGATTTTGAGAAACTGCTTCGTCGAGTCGTACTTCCATATGTCGAAACCATTAGCTGGTTCATATAACCACCAAATTAAAAATAACTCCACAACTATTTATTTTATAGATACTAAATAAATTGTAAGAATTATGAAGAGACTTTAAATAAATTCTTATCTCTACCGATATTTACCAGAATTTAATTTTAAAAAATTGGGTTGACTCTCACAATATTATTGGGAGTTTGAAAGTTTTAGTTATGAATCAGATTTTCTCAATTTATTTTTTATCAATAATTAGATTAATAAATGATTATCATGATCCATACTCATCTTTAAAATTTCCTATTAATTAACTACCACATGTAGTGAGTGAAATCAAAATCTAATGCATAAGCTATTAGTTGTGCTATTTAACCACCATACATCAGGTGAATTTCGTCAATTTTTGAAAAAATAATTGTAAGCATTTATGGTTTATAAACATTTTTTTTATTTTCTTAGATAGTTTTTATAAATTAGAAGCCAACTCGGTGGTAAATGCATGTTTTGTGTTCTAAGATTTAAGATATTCTTTTTTCAATTAATGGAAAAATAATAACAAAATGTTGATGGAGCTTAGAATAAACAAAGAAAATTAAGAGATTTAAATTGATTATGAGAAGAGTAAATTGCCGAGTTTTTCAGTTTGGTGGTTTGATACTTTCCTACTATAGTTTGTAATATAAAAAGCAAATTTACGCAATGAGTTTTATACAAAGATCAGATCTTGTCCACTCAACTGTTAAAAAAATGAAAATAAAAGATAGTGAAATACGGGTATTCAAAGTTCATTCCAAAAGTGTGTTAGACATATAAAATTTGGAAGACTGTAAGTTAGTCTTTGTCGATAAAAAAAAAATTGCTGTTGTCAAAAATTTAAAGGGGTAATGGCAAATATAACCCAAAATTTCAAACCAAATACAAAAACTAACCTTTTTTGAATTTTATTGCATAAGTAACTCATCAGGATAGTGAATTTATTATTTTGCCCTCTATGACTAAAC
>OVBA01009774.1:0-10013 GCA_900406435.1 Lepidium aucheri
GTCGATTACTTTGCTCCACCAGGTCTGCCATCATTTGCCGTAGGTCGATTAAGGTTTGTCCTTGCGTGGTTGCAGTATTCGATGGTTGTCCCCTTTGACCTGCGTTCGATGCCGCTGGTATGTCGCCCTGATTGTTCGATGGATCCATTTTTGCCGCTTGTCGATTTACTTTTCGGTCAGAATGATTCGANGATGCCCCACGGTGGTCGCCAAAAATATTGATGCTAGAACTCAACACTCGTTATCAAATTGAGGAAGTTCGAATCAAGTACTTTTATTAGATGAAAATGGATTACAAACAAAGGCGAAAGAAATCTTTCAAGCTCTAGGATTGTTCTCTCCCGTTTTTCTTATGTCTTTTCCTAGGTTTTGAACTATTATTTATAGGCTTTTGCTCTAGGGTTTTGGAGAAGATCCTCTCGAGATTCTCTGAGATTTCCTCCTCGATTTTAGGCGAGCTCCGCGGAGATTAGTTGCTCGCTTAGCCGGCCACGCTCTTCTGGCTTCGCGTGCTCGCCCCTCGGACGTTATGAGGCTCGCTTTGCCACCTGCTCGGCTCAGCCCACCTTCTCTTGTTCTTCGTTATTGGGCATTTTCAGCCTTTTGGACCTGGTACCAACATATTTGAAATGTGGTAGACCTATAAATTCTAAAAATATAAATTCTAGAAAATGAAATAATGTTGAAAAATATAATACATCCAAAGTACCATAAAACAATTTGGAAGAATTATACCATCAATCTAATATATCATGCACTGGTGAAATCATGAGATAACTGTTAAATATATTCATTCTGAAAAAATATGAAATAATAAACAAAATAAATGACACTGATAATACTTTCTCATATTTTTTTTTGCAAAGATATAAGTGACGAATATAGCTTATCAAAACTAAAATTTGTAGATGAATGTCAAAAGATATATGACTGGCTCAAATGGAAAGATTTAGGCCCTGTTCTTTGATTGATTGCTGAGCGATCAATTAATCTACTTGTAGTTATGTGAAGAATATGCAGAGAATATATGTAAGAAATAAAGTAAGAAAAATGAAATTATGAGATATAAAACTCGTCTTGTAACTCAAAGTTTCTCTTAAACACCCAAAATTGATTGCGAAGAAACATATTTTCTTGTTATGGATGCTATCAAATTTAGACTTCTAATGAGTTTAACTGCTTTTGAGATGCAAGTTATGGACGTCGTTACAACATATCAATATGGATTTTTAGATAATAATATATATTTGAGAATTCCTAATGAATTCAAGATGTCAAAATCTAAACCCATAAAGTTGTGCTCAATAAAAAGATCATTCTATAAAACAATGATGATATATATGATTTAATCACCTTAGCGAGCATTTGATGAAAGAAAAATATGTGAATAATCATATTGGTCCATGTGTTTGTAAATAATCGTAATATATGTTGATGATTTAAAGAATTGGGACTTAAGCTAAATTAATATAAAGAATGCAAGAAATTATTTAAATAGAGAATTTACGATAAAAAAATCTACAAATAGAGCATTTCTAAAATTATTTATTTGTATATTATTTCATGTTCACTAAAAGAGTGTTAAAACGTTTTTAACATGGACAAAACAACTTCTTTTATCATTCTAATGGTTGTTAGATCTCTTAGCTCACTAAAATAAGTGTTAAAATATTTTAATAAAGACAAGGTAACTCCTCATAGCATTTCAATGATCTTGAGATTCTTCAGTATTGAAAATAATTCCTTTTGACCAAGTGATAAGCAAAGAGGTATTCAATCCTTAAGTATCGTATCAAAGTGAAATTAGAGCTTTTATATATCTCACAAATAGTAATCAGCCTCATATATCATTTGCTGTTAATATTTTAGCAAGATTTAGTTCATCCCTATACAACAACATTGAGATAGAGTTAAACATGTATTTTGTTATCTTCAAGGGACCATTGATTTAACATCTATGCTAAATATCAAATAGCCAAATGATTGGTCACATGCTGGATATTTGATCCACACAAAGATGTTCACAAACAAATATGTATTTATTGTTGGAGGTACTGTTATATCTTGGAGTTCTCATAAACATATACACATGTGGCCATCTCCTATAATCATGTTGAAATTATCATAATCCATAAAGTAAGTGGAGAATGTATATGGTTGATATCAATAAATCAACAGATTCGATCCAGTAGTAGTATTCATATAAAGATATATCAAAGTGAAAGAACCAAACATATTAAACCAAAAATATTCTCATACACCCAAGAACTCAAGAAGAACACAAAACTTAAAGTGAGATATGTTTGGTTAACTAAGAATGTTGTAGATCTTTTTATTAAATTTTATTTACCAATATATTTAGGAAACATATCCATAACATTGGGAAGCACCACTAAAAATATAGAAAATCTTGAGGAAAATGGAAAAAATCTTCAACTTTTGTAATGTGGTAAAACCCTTGTTCAAAAACGCGGCCAACGTAGCCGCGTACATGGCAAAAAGGTGTTAGGTGTTGATGTACCGTGGCGATTTTGATATATTCGCCCAAAAAATCTGAAGTTTTGAAAAGAAAATTGTTTATTTTGCTATGTTAAAGTTAAAAAGGAAGTATTTTGTTAACGTAAATACGTATCTTCCCAAAAGCAGAGTTATGTTTCAAAACAGAGAAGAGCAGATGCTTTTAATAACTAACGTAATTTGAATTGCTTAATCAAATAACAGAGAAATAGTTCCGAACCAATGCTTAAGAAGAACAAAAGAATAGAATCACTAATACGAATATTAGGTCTCGAGTTCTTAATCTCAAAGTTTGAAGAATTAAACGTGAAAATAACAATAGGCTAAAAAGTGCCTTTAAATAGAAAACTTAATAAAAAATACGAAAAGATAAGATAAATACGAAGAGATAAGATCGTAGGTGAATCTTCGAGAATCTCTTAACAACTTCTCTAATACGTGTTTTGTACATCAAGTCATTGTGAAACTCTATCGTAAACTTTCATATAATAAATTCCCCTCGCTTAAGAACCTTGTCCTCAAGGTTCAAATGATGGAAATCGTCGCTTAAGATCAAACAACAAATCCCAAATCACTTCACTTTCATCGGAATGAGACCACTACACTAAAACCATAGTAGTTGCTCGGCCTTGACGTTGAACCATTTTTCGTTCCAACACACATTCCGGAACCATAGTGAACACATCCAAAATCATAGAGGGAAGAGTAGACGAATTCAAAATGTTCCCCACCATGACTTTAAGTTAAGATACATGAAAAATGGGATGTATTCTCGAAGAAGATGGCAAGTCTAGTTTATACGCAACCTTTCTACAACGATCCAATATCTTGTATGGGCTGAAATAACGAGGACTTAGCTTTGGATTAGAACGCAAAACAAGTGACTTTTTGACGATAAGGTTGTAGCTTGACATACACATAATCACCAATCTCAAACTCCTTTTCACTCTGATGGACATCCGTGTTTTGTTTCATACGATGTTGAGCCCTCAACAAATGAAACTTAAGTATAAGCATCATATTCACGATCTTGTAAATTTTGAGCAACCACAGCAACTTTAGACTCACCGAGAAGGTAAGATAAATGAATTGGAGGAAGCTGACCATACATATCTTCAAATGGAGTGATTTGTGTTGAAGTGTGAAAATTCGTATTGTACCAATATTCGGCCAAAGGTAAACCATTTACTCCACAAATACGGTCCATCACTTGTCATATAATGTAAATAAGTCTCCAATCCGTGATTAACCACTTCAGTTTGTCCGTCTGTTTGAGGATGATAAGCACTCAAAAGATTCAAAGCAACTCCTTGTAACTTGAATAATTCTTGCCAAAAATCACTCACAAAAACAGAATCACGATCACTAACAATGCTTCAAGGACAACCATGTAACTTGAAAACATTGTCAAGAAATACTTGAGCAACTGTGATAGTAGTATAAGGATGAGCAGTTGCCATAAAAAGAGCTGCATTCGTCGAACGATCAACCACAACAAAAATTATGGACTTTCCAAATGGAACCGGTAATCCAAGTCCATCAAAATATCTGTCCACACACCCTGAGAAATACTCAACGGTTGCAGTAAACCCAGAGAAGCCGAAGTATCATATTTATAACGTTGACAAACATCACAGCTTCGATTATAAGCTTGTATATATTTGGACATTCCTTTCCAATAGAACAAACTCTTCAAGTTTTGATGGTTTGCATGATGACCGGAATGACCTCCCACGCCCGAACAATGTAACCACTGAAGCAAAGAATCACGTAGAACAGCAACATTAGGGATAACAAGCTTACTCTTTCTACGTAATAAGTCGTTTGTACAAAAGTAAAAATGTTTGCCTTGAGGATTTGATTTTAACAAAGCCATGATGCTCAAAAGCTCATAATCAGAAGCATAGGAATCCTTAATACGAGTAAGTAAATCGGAATCAGCTTGAGAAAGAGTAGAATCCGAAGCAGTTAAAGCCATATGTAAGATGTCCGAACCATCCAGTCTTGACAATGCATCTGCAACAATGTTATCTTTACCCGTCTTATATTGGATTTCATAACTAAACTCCAACATATTTGGAAGCCATTGTTGCTGTATCGGAGTGTTGAGACACTGCTCCAACAAATACTTAAGACTTTGTCGATCAGTTTTAATGATAAAGTGAGAGGGTAACAAATAATGATACCACTTTTGCACCGCAAACACTACAGCTAATAACTCTTTCTCATAAATCGGAAGTTGTAATTGTTTACCCTTCAATTTTCTGCTTATGTAAGCCACTGAGTGTCCCAACTGCATTAAAACAGCTCCAATTCATGTCCCACTTGCATCAGTTTCGACAATAAAAGGTTTATCAAAGACTGGTAAAGCTAAAACCAGAGCTTTACATAGAGCACATTTAAGAGAAACAAAAGCTTGGTATGCTTCGTTGGACAAAGTAAACGAACATCGTTTACTTAAAGCTCTAAGAGGAATAGAGATTATCCCAAAATTCTGATTAAATCATTGGTAATAACCAGCCAAGCCCAAGAAATTTCATAACTCCTTAATGTTCTTAGGTTGGTTCCAATCGGACATAGCTGCCACCTTATTGAGATCGGTAGATACTCCTTCTTCAGAAATAAGTACTCCACCTTTCGGACAGTAAACTCACACTTACTCGTCAACATTAACACTAAATAATTGACGCTTGCGATGAACCAAATAGTGATCTGGGGTAAATTTTTCATCACAAAAGTAACATAACCCTTTAGCTCGACGTTCACTCATAAACTCGGTCGAGAGAGTTTGATTACCAACCTTTTCTGGTCCCTTGAGAAGTAACTTTGGTGCATCCTTCCGAACAAAACTCTCCTTCTGAGCAAATTCTTCGATTGAACAGGAGGTAGAGATGGACGTGAATGAGACCAAGGTGATGAAGTACGAGAAGAAGAGTGAGCATTCTCATATAAACGACCCAATAACAAGCATTGATGAATTGTTTGAGGTTGAAACATACGAACATGCATTTGTGTATCATTTCGCAATCCCACAAGATAAAGACTAACCAAATACTCTTCCGAAAGATTAACTCATAACTTGATCACATGAAACCTATGATGATAATCAACAATACCATGAGTTTCTCTTAAGTGTTTCAATTCGGCTATTGGATCATCAAGTACGTCTTTAAAACGTTCGATCAAAACAAATTTTTACGTAACCCAATTACTTAGAATCCCCGTGCCAACATTGGATTGTATAAACGATATATGCCAAGTTGCAGCATCATCAAAGAAGTAAATAGAAGTCAAACGTATTTTCAAGTTGTCCGGAGTTTGATCCACATCAAAAAATTCCTCAACCCTAAAAATCCAATCACGAACAGTTCTCCATTAAATCTAGGAAATTCGACGCTACCTAAACGTATCACACCTTCATAAGGTCTAGGTAAACGAGGCACAAGAGTGTTGAAAGTTCCCTGTGTTTGAGTCGAAGAAGAAAGAGCTAACAACGATGGTGCATAATTGGTTATCGTAGGTGAAGAATGAGGAGCCGGCAATGCAGGCAGAGAGCTCTTTGAACCAATTGCATCATATCAAACAAAGTCTTGGTCAAAGTTTCATTGAACCAGTTGCATCATATCAGAATAACAATAGGCTAAACATTGCTTTTGAATAGAAAACTTAATGAAAAATACAAAAAGATAAGATAAATACGAAGAGATAAGACCGTAGGTGAATCTCCGAGAATCTCATAACAACTTCTCTAAACGTGTCTTGTACGCCAAGTCATTGTGAAACTCTATCGTAAACTTTCCTATAATATATTTATGACCAGATATATTGGTATAGATACAAATTCAAAGAAAACAAAAGAAAATAATGATGAAAACGTTTAAATCTGCGGTTCGGCGACTAGGACTGCGGAGTCACCCAAATTCTAAGATTGAAGATGATTATAAAATTACAGTAATACCCTCCATTTAAATGGAAAATCAAATAATAAGCCAAAATGAACCCAACAATATTCGAACCCTTGGCCTTTCACTACATAAAGGACCATCATAACCACTGTATTAAGATATCAATTTAGTAAAAGTTAAAAATATATAATATATATTGGTGAATTAGTATAAATACCCTAAAATTAATTCCCGATTAATCCCTGCATAATTTTCGATTAATTGATTAGACGCTATTTGGTATTCGAGCAAACGCATAGTACATAGCAAAATTTTGAACAGAGCGTAAAACAAATTCCAAAATTTTCTCGTACATAAAAAATACTACTTTAGGTTAACTTTGAAAAATTAAATATAGGAATATAACACATAAAACAATTGTGACGTTGGTAAAGGAGGAGTATTATAGCTTGACTTGTGTCAAGCTACTTCATCAGACAAAAGCAAGAATCATACCTTATTAACTAGTTGAGTAATTTGTTGCATCATGTATATATGTATTGAATATATATAGACTCCACTATCATTACTATGAAACATTATGTAATAGATTTCATATATACTTTTTAAACCCAAATGAGAAAACTTTTAAATCTTTCTGAACTCATCTTTCTAGACTTCTGAGAGCCCCGCCAGTCTAGTCAGGTTTTTATACTGATTAAAATTATTATTATTTCGGTTATATAACAAAATGATAACTTTTACATTTTTCATTCCAATTTGATTTCAGATCAAAGCATATACAAGTTGTTGGGCTATCGATCCTGAAATAAGACTTAAAAAACCTGCGACCAATCAATTTCACCTGAAAGAAGAAGCCCATCAATTTGCTGAAGAAGGCCGAACATGCACGCACATAATTAGGCCACTCTATAGGAGGAAGAGTTATGGCCACAAAACCAATGAAACAAAGACTAATTAAGGACTTAAGATTGGCACAGCTTCTCTACCTATCACTAATGTGTTATTACTTGAATTTAAATTTTCATATTACAATTTCGTTGAAAAAAACACTATGTAACATTTCTGTATATTCAATCTAAAACAATTATATGTCAAGAGTGGAATGGACATAAAATAAAAGAATATCACTAAAAGTATGTTTCAGGTTTAAAGAAAGTAAATATATTTATCTCCATCATAATATATAAATAAATAATTATAGAAACGAATAGTGAGATCTTCAGTAATAAAAAAATTGCAGAAAGCGACAAAGAAGATTGAAGGATTATTAAGCCACATGCAATGCAATGCAATGCAATTTCGTGTGTTCATTTTCTTCTTTTCTTGCCTTGGGAATTAGACTTGTTAATATAAAAACAATTCCTACTCAAAGGGTAATAACAAATATTAAATTGTTGTTCCTGCTGGTGCGTCTTTTTCTCTTTTACGGCTATACAAAACTTTTACTCAGTTATAGTTTATGACATGTCGAGCCAAACGACTAAAAATGTCCGAATTGCTTTACACGAATTTAAGTGCATTTTGTTTCTTCTAATGTGTTTTTTGTTCAACCACTTGGTTCACATTCTGACTTACTTCTCCATGAACTTCTGCTATTTAATAATCCATTCAAAGATACTAAAATGGGAAGTTAGATAATTAATGACCAACGATATTCTTAAAAAAACAGAGTAATCATTACCAGTTTATTTTAAATTGAAAATACATCAAACTTTATATAATATCAGCATCTTAATTGTTTACCTTAGTATAATAGCATAAATTAATTTATTTCCAGTTTTTTTTTTCTTTTATAACTCAGGAATTCCTATACTTTATGGGAGGAATCTAGACTATATTCCTGGGAGAAGTGTAGCCCACGGATAGGTCTTCTCTGTTACTATTTAAATGGGCCAAAAATATAAATTCATATCTGTATAAGGGTGTCTGAAATAATTGTGATTTAGTTTTAATTGTTGAGGGAATCAAATTAACAATGTATGTACCATCCGGATCTGTCCCCTGCCACTTGACCAACACCACTCAGATAATTTATTATCACTTCTAAAGTGCGATTTTGTTCAAGATTCATCAATAAGAATTATTATCTCAAAAATCATGTTTGAAACTCACATTTGAAATTGGAAAATACCATTTTTTGTCAAGAGCATCATATATATTAAAATGAGGATATAAAGTATATGATAAAATTAATCTAAAACTCATAACTACTCTTGTATATCCCGGAATCAATCTCACTACCTACATTATGTAGGAACTTGGCTAATGAAAGTGTTATAAACTATATGATAAAATTAATCCGGGTCGGGGTTTGGATTCAGTTTTCCGGTTACATAAATATTTTTTTTTGTCAAAAGCATCATACTTACTCTGTTTCATATTAGTTGTCATTCTAGAGTTTGGTACACATATTAAGAAAATAGACGAATGTTCTATTATGCCCTTATTTGACTATTAGAATTCTAAACTATTTAATATTTTATTTATTTAATTATGAGCAAATGAGATAATCTTTATATCAAAAATTATATTAGGAAATGAGAATGACAACTAAAATGAAACAAAAAATTTAGGCTAGAATGACAAGTATTATGAAACGGAGAGAGTATATGTTTTATAGAAATTATGTTTGTAGATCAAAGAGAATTGGTTAATGAAACATTTAAAGTCATCTAGGTAACACAAAGAGAATGAATGAGAAGGAGGGAGGAACGTACTCACTCAAGTCTCTACACCAACTCGAACATTACGCATTCCGACCACGTTTTTTTATTGTCCATTCTACAATTGTGAGACCGTCGGTAGCAGATTATATATTCATTCTCGAACGTCTAGAATATAGTATATAAAATATATATATATACAAATTTCGATGATATAAAATTCATAACTTTATACAAAGACTCTTTAATAGGTCTCAAAGATTTGACAGATCTGTTTCATTAACATATTTATTTAATTAAACCAATGGGATTTGATTGTTATATTAAATGTAATATATATAGCACATTTAGTGTTCTGCATTTTGGATCACCAACTCTTCTGCATGGATTTAAGAGAGTCTTTTTCTTTTTTTAATTGTGCTGCAACAGAATAAAGAGTCTTGTGTGAGGGAAAAAGAATGAGAAAAACAAAGAAAAGTTTGGATGATTTTGGACTATTTGAAAAAGCTTTACCTACTATCAAAGGTAACGACTTAAACGGGAATCTGAATATTGTGATTGAAGACTGGACGATTTGTTCTGTGGGTGAAACAAAAGATGATAGCTACTTACTTACTTATTTACTACTGTATTGTAATTCAGTTATATTAAATTGATGGTCCAATCTCGTATCATGTCCAAAATAAACGAAGTTTCGTAATCCTAAGATTATATATGAAGATTCATATATATATAGAATGTGGTCCATAATATGTTGTTAAAATTCCTAACAAACATCTGGTAACACATACAAAGAAACCGAAACCATCATTTTCCAATGAAAACTTACAAACACAAAAATTTACTCATGTATCACTAGTAGTTGACAACATATATATGTTGAAGATAAGCTTGATGATAAGATCAAGAGATTAGCTTGAAGTGC
>OVBA01009777.1:0-10011 GCA_900406435.1 Lepidium aucheri
GTTTTAAGAGTGTTCATTATTCTTTCTTCTTTTCTTTTTTGGACGTGAGTTAACTTATAGTTTCTTTTTATTATTATTTTTTTACTTTGATTTTTAAATACAAAATCTCAAATCTCAACTATCAAATCCAAAAACCATTTAAATCTCACCCGAAAGTATGGTTTGATAAACATTAATCTTGTTATGATTATGAATATATTGTTGATATCTATTAAACTCTACTATAATATCTCTTATATATAACATCTTCATAGAATTAATATGAACTCATATTTATTAAATACTCGTTATCATCAGATAATCCTACCCTTTTCAACAAATTCGGGAGATCGTAAATTTTTCTTTCTTTACCGATTAAGGTGAAGTTCATGTTTATAGTAGTCTATTAATAGTTTTTCTTAACCTTATATGTTTACTGTAAACAATTATTGATTTAAATTTATGATTCATGCTAATTAATTTATGATAATGAGTTATATTATTGATTCTAATCGCTTGATCTTTTGTAGATCTTCAAGTATTAGCAACCTTATGTGTTTGAAGTTTTCTTACTGGACAACTGTGGAACAATCTTATATCAACAACTGTTTGAAGTTTTCTCATCGAATTTTCATGTAAATATCATTATTAAGTTTAAGTTTAATAAAACATTCAGTTTCTTAATAAATGATATCTGACTTTATTATTATACCTTATTTTTTCAGGAAAAAGAAGATGATGATGAAAATCTAAAAATCAATGATCAAGTTAACAACACTGATGATAATAAGTAGTAATAAAGCCAAAATCAACGTGATGGAGTTAATTAGTAGATTTGTATCTATCTTTTATTTTTTTATTAGATTTAAATATTATGGTGTTTATTTTTAATTATAAATAGATGATCTATTTTTGTTTTTAACAGAATACGATAATGATTAAAGTAATAAATCTATAATGTTCTATATAATTTAATTTAAACAAAGAATCAAAAAACGTTTGATATCATCTATAAAAATATGATAAGATATGATGCAATAAAAAACGTAATATCAAATCTTTTAACAAAAAAATTATTAACATTATTAATAAGAATTGATATAACGTTTTACTTCATGTTTTTACAAATGACACAAAAATAATATCAATTACCATAAATGATGTAAATATTATCATCACTTCTAATAATTGATACAAATTTTTATTTCATTTATTACAAGTGACACAAAATTAATATCAATTATTGTAAATGATGTAAATATTAACATCATTTATAATAAGTAATGCAAATTTTAACATCATTTTTAGAAGTGACACACAATTAACATTGATTATAGTAATTGATGCAAACATTAACATCACTTATATTAATTGATACAACTATTACAATCATTTATAATAATTGATCTAAATTTAACATCATTTTTACAAGTGACACAAGTTAGTATCAATTATTAGTAAATGATGAAAATAGTTGCATCAATTTTATAAACTGACGCGAAACATTTGAGTCACCACTTTCCGAATCATTTATATAAATGATGTAAATCATAGTTGTATCAATTAATAACTGATGTAAACATATAAATTAAATGACATAATTCACATAGTTTATTGTAGTGTGGTTTCAAATGTTAATTATCAACAAAATTATTCCACATGTCAAATCCAATACTATTATATAAAGTTGGGTTTTAAAATTTTCTAATCAACATGATGCTTTCATATGTCAAATCCAACGATTTAATATTTACAGTATCATATTATACAAAGTTGAGTTTTAAAAATTAATCTTCAACGAAATTTTTCAACATATCAAATTTAACGATTCAAAATTTTAAATCATATTATATAAATTTGTGTTGCAAAATATATACAAGAAACACAACATTTTATTTATTTATTTATTTTGAAACTAAAGAAAAATTTAATGACAAAAAGAAATACTTCAACAGATTGTGATTTAGTAAAATAAAAATAATTACTAATAGATCAATCAACCAAAGATTATTTTTTTCGACCAAAAAAATCAACCAAAGATTATTTTGAATATATGGAAGAATGTAAATTTTTAAAATATAATTAAAGAATAGATTATAGATAATATTTAAGTAGTATAATCGTAGACGTCTTGATCATAAAAAGGAACCCACCGAAACGTAAATAGGTATTAATTCTTCATTTAATGATGTTCAAATGAGCTTATGAGAGTCCACACTCGTTTTTTTTTCTTTTTTTTGTCAACCTTACTCATTAATCTTACTAATGGGATTGTCAAAGACTCGATCCATAACCAAATTACTTTTACTAGAACTAACGGGATTTGAACCCCCACCTGATGTCAAGCTAAATCAGGGGCAAGCCAACTGGAACTATTATTATTAAAATGCCCAAAAATGCAAAAGATATATAACAAATAAAACTAATATAAGAATGAGTCCAATAATGGTCCAAAAAACATCAAACCTAGTTGGAAGGATCAAGATCCTGAGTGGACGTCGTTGTTTTCCTGTTTAAACCACCTGCAACCAACAAACAATCAGATCTGCTACATCAAAATTGAAATCACCATTTGAAAATAGTTCAAAGGAAATGTGCCGATTTGCTATTCCAAAAACTTCAACGTCTCAAAATTCAACCATGTTGTCTTGAAATTTATCCACATGCATTGTGGTAGCACTTGAAGAATTATTGTCAAAAATGAAACAACTGCCGATAAGGAATCCTAAAGAAAAAGCCTCTCATGATGGTGAAGCACGTGGAGAGATGAGCAGATCTGGAGAATCCGTTGTCAACCTAACACCATTAAATCCACCTAAACATGGCCAAGACGATACCAAAAGGAAAAAGAGCGAGAATTCTCATAAATTGCTTTGACATAATCAATAAAACTACACCAGATCTAAAACAAAACAAAACCCTAACAGTAGGGATAAGACAAAGAGAGTCGAGGCCGGTGCTATAAGAGACACCGTTGTCTACTACAAAGGAGAGCCAAGACTAGGTCAGAGGGAAAACTCTGAGAAATAAGATTCAATGAAAAGAAGGTACACTCATTCTTTCTATCATTTATTCTTTGTCATTTACTAATAAATAATGAGTAATTGTTAGAGTTGTTTCACAAATATGGGCCTCATATTTGGATTAAATCAATGAGATAAAGTCCATTAAGTAAGCCCACGAGATCAATTTCTTTCACCACCTTTTGTTGTAACAAACTCTAAATTTTATTAAAGGCTGAGAGGAGTAAAGTTGAGCGGTACTGATTGAAACATATAGAGAGAAGCGAGCGAGAGGGATGGAGAGAGAATCATCTATTCATCATTCTAAGATGAATTGGTTTGCTTCTGTTAATCGATCTTTTTTAGTTGTTCTTCAAAGTCTCTGTATCATCTTCATCTTGCATATTCAATTTGCTGAGTATCTCACCTCTTATCTACCGTGATAAAAATTTGAAGGTAGAGGAGACTTTAAGAGATACCATCATTGAAGCTTCTTCATGGAGAATTTTGTGGCTAAATCTCTCAAGTTCAGAAGACTCTTTCTTCGCCTATGGACAATGCAACTTTTGATTCCTCTTGTTTCTTGTTGTTTTCTGTATCAGGTTTTCACCTTCAACATTCAACAATCTTGAGAGATTTATCTGGCTTGAATGGTGAAAAAGATGAAGAACTCGACTGTTCTAGATCTAACAGAGAGTTGATAAAGACTAAGAAAAGAAAAAAGAAAGAATACTATAAGTGAAGAGGAAACTCCTAAGGTTCAAAAGAAAAGATTCTGAAGTTGGGTTCTTTGGATTCAGACTTGTCGAAGGTCCTTAATCAGTTGGGTTCCATGACACTAATATCGATGGTGGAAAGAATGAATTTTATTCTCAGCCAAAACTTCTTCTACCATGGAAGAATGAAAGGCACAGGAAAGTTCTAACAAAAGAATCTGGAAGAAGCTGGATTCAACACACTTTGCATTACTTCCACGCCAACGATCATACTCATCCAAAAAGAGAAAAGGTTAAGATGCTTCTTGGCCACGGAGTAATTGGTGATCTCACGAACTCAACGAGAGGTAAAAGTATTATGTAACTATTATTGATGATTACTCTAGATTTACTAGAGTTTTTCTGGTGTCCTTTAAAGATGAATCTTTTGAGTTTTTCAGGAATTTCAAGCTTCAAGTATCAACAAAAGGTTATAAATTGTTGATGGGTTTCAGATGAAGTTAATTTTTTTTTTGATCAAGGAGGTTCATACAATGAATACCATTGCAAAAACAGATTTGAGAAAGGAAAAATTTCAGAAATGATGAAAAGTTGCTAACGAGTTATCAAGGTTTTGTTTATAGGATTATGAAACCATTTGTGCTTCACAAAATGAAGAAAAGAATTCAGGTTTTATGCATGCTTCAAATAAAGAAAAGAATTCAGGAAATCACACAAGAAGGCAAATGCAGAATCAAGTAAGTCATCATCTAAATATAGTTTGGAAAGGTTGATGCAGAACCTAGTAACTAGTAAAAAGAACTTAGAATTGATAATTCTAATTTTGAGTCTAATTCTTTTGACTGATGAGTTTGTCCTTAGGTTTTTTAGTGAAACAAATGAATGTCACTAGATGCAGTCTATTGAAAAAAAAGCAAAAATGATGAGTAACTAGTGTTCACTAATTTCGAAAAGATTAGGTTCATGTAATGGGTTTGTGCGTTTTCTAAGTGAGATGATGTGTTAATTGGTTTGATGATGATCATTATTTATCCTTTAAACATGTCTCTTGGTAAGTTGATATATTGATGTTTAGCTAGAGAATGTACCATAAGACATTGAGATTTATTTTATGTGTTTCAGAAAAGCAATGAAACTGAATCCTACAGTAATGTTTCGTGTCTAAGGCATGTTGTTATTGATAAAATGATATGTTAGGTTAGTAGTGGCTTTGACGGAAAGTTGTGTGATCTCCCTGAAGTGTGATATGTCTGGAAAGGATTTTTGAATCCTTTGACCAACATAGTTATATGGAGATTAGACTGCTACTGTTAAGTGTAAGAGAAGAAGATCTCTTTGATACATTTGGTAAAGTTGAAGATAGTCAAACAGAAGACTACGTCAACCACTAGTTAACGTTGAAATAAGTTATTGATAGAATTGGCAAAGCTCTCAGTTGTTGATTTAAGTTCAGGAGGAGCTTTAGCATGAAAAGAATGTGGCAGACCCATTAACGAGAAAACTTTGTAGACGTACGGTCTTGGATAAAGTAGCTCAATGGGTTTGTGGTTATTTTAGTTTGTAGTTTATGGGCTCCTTACCAAGAGAATTTACGTAGCTAAATTCATGGTTCTAAAGGTCAAACAAATATTACTAAACTTGAGAAATCATGTAAAAATGAGGTGTTAGAGACAGCCAAAGAGATGGGTCTCAAATGACATTAGTTCAATACCTTCGAAGGTTATTATTGTATGGCTCTATTATATAGATCATCAGTTCAAAGTTCAAAACTAAAGAAGAGTATTGTTCTAGATAGTGTCAAATTGTATTGAATGAAAGTTTGTATCTGAGTAATCGACTAAAGTTACAAGTGTAATAAGGTTTAGTTGTAGAGACTTGTTTCATTGCAGTATATTAAACAATACCAAAACTGCATTTGCAGGTTTTATGAAACATCTTATAAACTTAATTAAAATTTTGTGTTTCAGCTTGTAGAAATTAGTGTCTCTTTGTAAGTATGTGATTTAACTCTTAAGTCGTCTTTATTGTTGCTGTGAACAAAAAGTTCAATGGGAAAAGAGACACATTAGTTGGAAACATATATAAAGTGATAAGAGATATATAACTGTAATATGCTTAAGTCGGAAAAGATTGTAGGCCTCTAGCTGATGTATTGATTAAAAGGCTGAGCAGAGAATTGGTTCTAGAAACAGCATGTGAGCCGGAAACATTAAGGTACTTGTAAAAGTAATGGTAGTGTTACGATGATACTCTGTAAGTTAGTTCTAACACTTATTTTGAAAGTATTTATATTGGTTATACTAGATAGATTGAGATAGTATGTGAAACCAGCAGTAAATCTTAAGTCTGTAAAAGTTTTCAAGAACTTTACATAGTGAACAAAGTTTATATGTGTTCGACACATGTTGCGAGATACTCAACCAAATCTGATTCAAGTTTTTTAGGACATCAAATTATTTGCTCCAAATTTGTTGAAACAAGAGGAGGATTGTTAGAGTTATTTCACAAATATGGACCTGATATTTGAACTAAATCAATAAGATAGAGTCCATTGAGTAAGCCCACATGATCAATTTCTTTCACCGCCTTTTGTTGTAACAAACTCTCGGTTAAGGTTAAGAGGAGTAAAGTTGAGCGGCACAGATTGAAACAGATAGAGAGATGCAAACGAAAGAGATGGAGAGAGAAACATCTATTCAACATTCAAAGATGAATTGATTCACTTCTGTTAATCGATCTTCTCTAGTTGTTCTTCAAAGTCTCTTTATCATCTTCATCTTCCGGATTCAATTTGTTGAGTATCTCACCTCTTATCTACCGTGATAAAGATTTGAAGGCAAAGGAGACTCTAAGAGATACCATCATTGAAGGTTCTTTACGGAAAATTTGGTGACTAAATCTCTCAAATTCTGAAGACTCATTCTTCGCCTATGCAACTTTCGATTCCTTATATTTCTTGTTATTTTCTTTCTCAGGTTTTCACCTTCAATATCCAACAGTAATGACAGTGCTCTAACAAGATGGCTTCATTAACTTTACTATATATATAATGTATTATAACTTCATCTGATTTATGTAATTACATACATTTACAATAAATATATATATATGTGTATATTCTTTACATAGAGTAGTAATTAGTAAATATATTGTTAACAATAGATATAATTAGGGTATTTTTGGGTTTTGGTCTTGGTGGAAGAGAGGGGAAAAAGAGCGCGTGGAGATCGTGATTGTGAAAAGCTCACGTATTGTTTGTGGCCTTAATTTTAGTGTGAAGATTGCTTGGGCCCTGACGCAAGTTTGATAAGGGAGGAAATTAAATGAAGAAAATCTTAATGTAGACATATTTGATTCAAAACACAAAGATAATTGCTTTGGCTTGTAGGTTGATCTGCTTGGAAGCGACTCAAAAATTAGATTCTACTAATTAAATATTATTATAACAAGCTGTAATTAACATAGAGAGGGAGAGAGATTAATTAACTTATTACAAACAATTGGATTAGAATAAATAGTGTAGACGAAACGGTTGTGGTCGAGCAGTAGTGGGACAGGCCCGGGCATTTCCTATGTCGTGGGTTCGATTTCTCTAGCACTCGAAACTACTTTATAATTTGTTTGGTCACCTAAGGGTTACTGGACACTACTCCAGTTACACACGGACACTACTCCAAACATAGACACTACTCCAGATTTATCTGTTGAGCGTACCCCTCTGTTTGTTGAGCTTACCCCTCTATGTGACCGTCGAGCTTATCCAGTAAGTCTTGGATCCCTACACAGATATGGGTACATGCTTACTACTCATTTGTAGAACCGGCAGTGAGGGTCTATCCGTGGGCACTACCACCCCCAGGAGAATACCGGCCCCTTCCATAGGGTTAGGAAACTCCTGAGTTACAAAAAAAATTAAAAAAAAAATAATAATAAAAATAAATAGTGTAATATAATAATGGAAAGTAGTGTATGTTGTAAACGTACGAGGAACGTAATAGGATGAGTTCCACTTCTCCGTGTCTCACGCTTGTCTTTTTTTTTTCTTCTTTTTTTTTTTCATTTTAAAATTCGCTGCCTAGTTAAATTGCTGATTTAACAGGGGATACTTATTATCTATCAATAGAAAACAGGATGGTATTTATTTAATCTAGTTCGTGGACTTAGTATATATTTCATTTGATATCTATAGTACATGAAAAATTATATAATACTAGGATTATACTTCTTTTAGAAGCGAAATTTGTTTGTTTTGATTGTTTTTTAAAACTATGTTTATTTAGATTATTAGATTCGTGTTGATATTTTGAAACCTTTTTGACATATTATTTTAGAGTCTTGAAATCCGAACCAAAATTATCCAAATTAAAAAAAAAACTCTACAAAATATTCTAATGGATCCTAAATCTGTATAACCAAAAAAGTGAACCCAAACTCAAATCGAAACCACATCAAAAACCAAATTTTAGCTTATTAGTGTTTTCTTTTAATTTAAATTTACTTTAAATTTTTGACTAAAAATATATGAAACTTGAACTCTATCTATACCAAACTAAACTCTATTCGAGAAATAATATTTGAATAAGTATAACATCTGAATAATCAAAAAAACCAAATTAGATGAACCGAATCTAACCAAACACCAGAATGTGTAGTAAATTTATTTATCCAGAAAATTGAATCCTAACCATAACTAGAACATAATCAATATCCGAATTTGTAACCGATATATATTTATTAAATTTTAGTTTTTAAAGATTTTTTATTAATTTTGAATTTTTATATATAAATTTGTTACAAATTTCATTTTAATCATATTTTAAGGGTGGTTATGAACTTTAGGTTAATTTATCATATCATTTATAATATGACCAAAATAAAAGTGTCTTCCGCTTTAATATATAAGACTAGTATTATACATGCGTTATAACGCGGAATTTGATTGTTTTGATTATTTTTTAAAACCGCGTTCATTTTGGTTGATAGACCCGTGTTGATATTTTAGAATATCGTTCTTGAAATACTGTTTTAGAGACCCAAAATTCAAACCAAAATTGATTCGAATTAGAGGAAGCGGACACGTCAAAATACCCAAATGGGTTCTAAATCTATGTACCCAAAAAATTGAATCCGAACTGGAACCAAATCAAAAACCAAATTTTAGCTTTTTAAAGTTTTTCTATTATATTTTATAATTTTGAAATTTATATAAAACAATCTCAACCCGAACCATACCATATCTAAAAAATATAAAATACTAGAATAAGTCTTAAATTAAAAGAACCAAAATACTGAATTAGAGGAACCGAACCTGACAAAATACCATAAATGAGTCCTAAATGTATGTATAGGAGAAATCGAACCCAAACCCAAACAGGAACCGAATCAATAACCGAATTTATAACCGATATATTTTTGTTAAAATTTAGTTTTCTTAAATTGTTTTATTAGAATTTTATTAAATTTAAATTTTTATATATAAATTTGTAACAAAATTCATCTTACTCTTATTTTTAAGGATGGTTATAAACCTTAGGCTAATTTTATTATATTATCAGTAACACGATTTAAATGAAAATGTCTCCTAATTTTTATTTATTTATGCACGGCTTACTTGAGGAAACCCCAAATATTCTATCGTTTTATTGGTTTATACAACTCTCTCTCTCTCGAGATTAGGTTTCGTGTGTTCCAGGCCGTTTTGAGTCTTGAAAAGATCCAAATCACAAATCAGGTACTGTTCGCTGTTGGAGCATCATCAAGATTCACAAATCATCAACTATATCACATATATACCATATAGATTTTTGATGTATGTATGAGAATCTTGATGATGCTGCAGCTGCAATCAGTGGCTTATATATATCATTAACCAGGTATGTTTTGATTTAATAAGATACTAGATGATGTCCCGTACGATTGCACGGGATTAAATTTTCATGAATTTTCTATGTATACAGAGTTACTTATATTTATTTGAATTAAATATTTTTGTTTATTTCTAATATGTATTGATTTTTATATTTGAATGCATCGACAAAGTCGTATTATACATATATTAATCTTAAAATTTAATATGTGGTTTCATTTATATATGTGGTTTAATCTTCAAATATTGAAATTTGATATGTGGTTTCATTAAAATGTGTAGTATATATACTTATATTATAATGATGATTTTTGTTGTATTTAAAATGTATTTTTTCAGATAGATATGCATTATATAATATTTTGTCTCTAGTATTTATATAAAAGTTAATAGTATATATAAAATCAATAGCATCTTTAAAAAAATTTATATAGAATTTAGGTTTTGC
>OVBA01009778.1:0-10008 GCA_900406435.1 Lepidium aucheri
AAATATTCATATGATTATTTCATTATTTCGATTTAATAATAACTTTATAATAAAATTTGATATTAAAATTATATTATAATTATTTTGATATTTGGATAATAATTTTTCGTATTTTTAGGGATATACTTTATCACATATTCTGTTTTTTTCTGATTTGATAATAATCCAAAAAAATTTGATTTCATATTCTCATTCTATCTTAACAATAATTTCAAAATAACCCGGATCTATCTTAAAATAATTCCTATCTATCTTAATAATTTTGATAATAGTTTCGATAATCAATAACTAATTAGTATAGCCAACCAGTTTTAGAAATTTCGGATTTGTTTGATTAAAAATATTTTTAATCCCAAAATTATGGTTTTTGGTTAAAGTCCGAAATTTATGTTATTATACCTTTTTGATTTTTGATTACTTTTTTAAAAAATTTGGATTTGGTAATAATTTTTTTATAATTGTTTTGAAATATACTCTTTCATATATATATTATATAAACCGAATCTATCTTAACAATTTTAACAAAATTTAATAATTTGATAAACTAAAATTATTTTGAAATTAGCATTATTTTAGCATATTCTTTAACAATAATTTTGATAAAAATTTCGAAAATAAAGGGATAACACAATTTCCAAATTTCTAATCTCTCTGATAAAGTGATCATTCAACAATGATTCGACTTAACAAAAGAAAAAAGTCGAATTATTCTCTCTCAAAAAATAAGCATACGTCTTCACAATAAAATGGTTCTACATGCTCTTTCAGTTCTTAAACCAATCAGTCAACAATGGAAAATAAAAGTTAAAAGTATTTGTCTATGAAAGATCTATACTAAAGAGTATGGTCAAGCACTTGAATTGGTTTTGTTTTATGAACATGTAAGTATTTCTGTCAATCTTTTCCATAGATATGTATTATTTTATCGATTTTTTTGATAAAAAATATTTGTTCTTTTATAGGGTTCAAAAGTTCATGCTACATTAAAGAAAGATTTGCTTGGAAAATTTGAACATTTTTTGAAAGAAGGGGATACTAAAATCATTTGTAATTTCAAAGTCTCTGAAGCGACTGGTTCTCGGAAAACCACTTCTCATAAGTACAAAATCTCTTTTGTCTACACTACTTCAGTAAGATCAACTGATCCTTTGCCAATAATTCTTTTGGTCTCAAATTTGTGGATTTTAATAAATTACTTGCTGGAACTCTCGATCAGTATTGCCTAATTGGTGAGTTTCTATATCCCTTATTTTAATTTTTATTATATTAAAACTTAATAGTTAATGATCAAAATTTTAAAATTGTTTTATAACTAACATATTTTAAAAATTATTTTTATATTATTACAAATATTTATTTTAATATTAATATTATGCATAGATTAAATTCGTGTAATTGTTTCTTATAATGTATTATTGTTTTAAAGAATAAATTCATTCGATTATAATAACTAATTTATTTCTCCAGATGTTATTGAGCAGTTGTTTGATGTTCAACCTATAGTTGTCACTCACACTAATGGAAAAAAACTAAACGAATTCATTTCTACCTTAGTAATGCTGAGTATGTTTTTCAACTCTATTCTAATCAATATTTATTATTTTAAATTATATACATTTTGATTAAATTTATTATATACAGTGACGCTCAAATTGAGTGTGTACTTTGGGGAAAATATGATGAGACTTTCCAAGAAATGGTTTCATCAGGTTATAGCAATCAAACAATTGTTGTTATGCAATTTGCTAAAATTAAAGTATACAAAGGTAAACTGTTTCCAATTACATTCAATTTTTTTATTGACATAAAGTCATATAAATTATTAATTTTAATATAATTTCTAATCTTGGAATATTACTGAAGCAATAACAATCTCTAATGCTTTTGAATGTACATGATTCTGGATTCAAAATGACACAATTCTTGAAGTACTATCATTACGAGCTAAGTAAGTTTTTTAGTATTACAAAATATTTTTAATAATTGATATTGTAATGTTATTTTATGCAATTACAATATTGATACCTATTATATTACACACATTTCTATTTTTGTTAATATTATAGTATAGTTTTTATATTATTATATAATTTTTAGTTCATTTATTTAGTGAATTAATATTTATTTTTAATCCTTTTAGTTTCCCTAATGATAACTTGCAAATGGTTGTATCTTCATCACTCGAGGTATCTAATGATTATTCTTCAAAAGTTTCGAGAGATTTTTTTAGGTGTTTTCCTAAAAAACTATCTACGAACTTGTCAATACCACCAATGTAATTAAATTTTTTATCATTTTTAAACTTTGTTCGATATATATAAACACTACGTTATATATGTTAATAATTAAATATTCTTTTCTAAAATATAGATTGGATCATATGTTACTATGGTGTCTATACTGGATATAGATTACGATTATGGGTGGTGCTATTTGAGTTGCAAAGTTTGCAACAAGAAAGCATATCCTCTTGATTGTTATGAAGGAGACAATGATGATGATGTTGAGATTTTAGAAAATCGACAATGGTACTGTACCAGTTGTAACTCAAAAGTTATTGAAGTTGTTCCCAAGTAAGCTACTTTTTTCTATATATTTTTGAATATATCATTCAAAGAAATAATTACTTAGCTTTTTGATTTCATGTACACTTAATTTTTATAGGTATTACATTTTTTTGAAAATGAAAGATGATACCGCCGAATCAAGATTCTTAATGTTTGATAACATTGCTCAGCAAATAATTAATCGTTTCGCAATGGACTTGGCTAAAACTGTTGAAGAGGTAAAATAATTATTTTATAAATTCTAAATTATAAATATATATTATTCACTATTTTTAATATTATAAATACAAATTTATGTTATAATTATTTCTTTGGAGATTGAGAACACTGAAAAGTTTCCAATGGTCATTACTAATATTATCGGGAAGAGCTTCGTATTTGTTGTTGGTCTTGAAAAGAGACATTTTTCAAATAGTCATGATCATACCTATAAAGTTACTCAGTCGGTGAATAAGGTTGAATTACTAAAAGAATTCAACGAAACACAATCATCTTCTGTAAGTTTCGTGTATTTTTGATCATGATTCATCCTATTATATTTTTATATAGGTCGAGAATTTAATATATTGATTATTAATAGGTACCTTTCTTGATAGGTAGTGAGGAGACAATTGATGATTCAGTTAAAGATGGTTATGACACACCACATTCAAAAAGAAAGGAAGAAATTGCACAACTTGATGTTGATCCTAATGATATGGCCAGTGCAACAAGGTCCTTGAAGCGCAAAAAGATTAAAATCGAGAAGCCTTGAATTTTCAAGATTATTATTTGTTTTCTTATCATTCTTATATTTTGATTTGTTTATCATTAAGACTTAATTTTAATCTTTATTGTTATTTTCATATTTTCATAAATTAGTTGTTATGTTTAAGAATATTTTTACTATTGAATGAATTTATAAAAGTTAATTTGGTTTTTAATTGTTTGCTAATATTATTAGATTTATTTAACAATATTTTTATCAAATATAAACGATTTTATTATTATATAAACAAATCATTTATTATAACAATTTATAATCAAAATTTTGTTTATAATTATTCTATGGTTAATACTTATAGTAAAATTTAGAACTTATTATATAATAAAGTATAAATGTAAAATATTATTTTAATAAAATGATAAACAAAATTATTATATTCGATTATATATATATATATATATATATATCTAATTTATAATAGTGTATCTTTAATCCATTATAGTATATTTGAATGACTATTTATTTTAGTTATATTCCTAAATTATAACAAATCTATTTAAATTTATTTTAGACAATCTCTTATTTGTAATTTTTCATAACAAACAAGCTATGGATAATACT
Source organism: Lepidium aucheri (assembly GCA_900406435.1). NCBI lineage: Eukaryota > Viridiplantae > Streptophyta > Magnoliopsida > Brassicales > Brassicaceae > Lepidium > Lepidium aucheri. Next base: position 3,895 of record OVBA01009778.1, read on the forward strand.
ATATATTAGTTATATAATTTAAACATACTATGAAATAGGAAGAATATATGGTTCCAATTAAATCATTGATTCTCATTTATTTTAGATAATTCCATATATTAGTTATATAATTTAAAATTCTTATCAAATAGAAATAATATGTGGTTCGAATTGAAATTTTTTATTCTAATTCGTTCTAGATAATTCCTTTTATTAGTTAAATAATTTAACCAACCTAAAAAATAGGAATTAATATATTGTTCGATTTTTATTTAGGGTTTTGTAATTCTTATCTAAATCAATCTGTGTCACTTTCTCTATTTATTATATATACATAACTTTCAATCATATTTTACACAGAAAAAACTATTGATTACTTTTCTTTTTACGTGATTTTTCTAAAATCATGAAGAAAAAAAATCTATATGCAATGATACAGATACAAAAGACCCGTCACCGAAAAGAGCAAAAGGTAATATTTTTTTATATGAACATTATACTTATTATGAAATATTGTATTATTTATAAATGTTTTTAAACTTTATTTAATGAAGTTATGAACTAATCAATATTTTTGTATAGGCCAATCCAATGATCAAACAAACTACATGAAGTTTATTGCTCGGACCTTTGAGAAAATATTCACAAAAGGTACACCATTACATGGCAGCAACAGCTTTCAGCAAACCACTGTTATAAAAGATTCTCAACCGCAAACTCAGATTCTAGACAATTTACCAAACGGTAATTTTTGGTTTTAAATTTATTAGATTCTAAACTATTTTCTTCACTAAACTCAAGACTATTTTATTTCCTAAACTATTTATTATACTTATTATCTAATATTTTATATAATTAATTGATAATAAATCGATCTAAAATATAATAATAATTGTTGATTACATTTATAACATTGTATAAATTTTAATTTTCAGGGATAAACAATAATTCCACTAATGATTCTGAAGGTAAACTTTAACTATTTATTTATATCGAAGATTTATCAAATGATTAATTCTTTATTTAAAATTTAATCGAGATTTTAAATTTTTTTAGTCACTAAATTTACGACTATTATTTTTCATAAAATATTTAATATTGTTATTATCTATTATTTTTATATGATTTATTGATAAAAATCTATTGCAAATAAGAAATTGATCTAAGATTTATTATTTTTTGAATTTATTATCTAAAAAATTACAAATTCGTATTATTATCTATTAGATCATACATTTTATTTCGACCAAAAAAAAAGATCATAAATGTTATTCAATTTTTTTATTAAAAATGATTTCATGATTTTGATGTAGTAATCATTTCATAATGATTTTGATATTATAATAATTTAATGATATGACTTTACCTATAACAATCATGATTTCATGATTTTGATTTTATAATTATTATATGACATGATGTAAGATATTATAATAATTTAATAATGATTGCTATATTATAATGAATTTATAATTATTTCCTAATAAATTAATTATTATAATTATTTCATTACATGTTTATAATGATCTCATAATGATTTTTATATTATAATGATTTTATGATTTTGTTATTATACTAATTTTATAATAATTGTGCTATTTTAATGATTTCTATATTATAATATTTTTTTATATTATAATTATATTATAAAGACTTCGAAATTTAGATGATAATTTATATTTTAGGAATATAATCTATCATATATTAGTCTTTAATGTTTAACCCCATACTTTGTGTATAATTTACTTAAATTATAAATATATTTTGATTTTATAATAGTAGATAACTATTTACTGAAATTATAAATGATCATGATTCTAAACTATTTTAGTCATTAAATTCAAGACTATTGTTTTTCCTTAACTATTTACTATGATTATTATCTAATATTTTTATATATTTTATTGTTAAAGATTTACTACAAATAAAGTAAACAGTTACATTTATAACATTGTATAAATTTTAATTTTCAGAGATAAACAGCTTATGCAGTAGTGATTCTGAAGGTAAACTTTAATTATTTATGATAATAAGTCTCACGTTCAATTTTTTTATTACTATTTACCCTATACTAATTGTTGTCATTTTGTTGTATGAGGTGTGTGGTCAAATTCTGATGAATATGATTCTGATTCATCTTCCATTGATTCTTCGTCATGCTACATAGACAATACATAGTCTATTACTTTGTTGAATTCTTCTGCAAACCGGAATCATATATCAAGTGATAATCATATTGTCACAGAATCTGTTCAGCAATATAAAGGTATTGCTGTTTTATATGTTTTATAAATTTGTTGGAAATGCAAATCTTAACTCCTTTTAAAATTAAACAAAACCAGGTTATTTAGATTTTGGTGATCCAGTACATGAATGCAAATATTGTGGGGCTGCTATGTGGTATAATGAGAGATTGGAAAAGAAAAAATATTCATCAAATCCTATATTCTCTATGTGATGTATGAAGGGTAAAATACAGTTACTAAAACTCAAAATGCCTCCAAAGGAGTTGATGGAACTGTTAACAAATGATGATGAAAGAAGTAGAAATTTTAGTTAGAACATAAGGGCATATAATATGATGTTCTCATTTACCTCTCTTGGTGGAAAAATAGATCATTCTATCAACATTGGTCGTGGCCCAAAGATTTTTAGACTTCATGGCGAAAACTATCATCTAATGGAAAGTATGTTGCCTCCTGATGGACAAGATCCTAAGTTCTCACAGATCTATATACATGATACATCTAATGAAGTTATGAACAGGCTGAAAGCTTTTTGGTAATATATAGAAGATTTTTATTGTCTTATCTATTTTTTTTTGAATATTATTCAATTATCAAAATTATTCTTACTTTTATCATTAATCTATCCATAGTAAATATGGATCAAGAAAAATAGATGGTGGTCTTAATAGTTTGCGAACAGACATTGTGGAATTAATAAATAAATTGTTGCACGAGGTAAATTCTCATGTCAAAGCTTTTCTTACTTACAAAGAGAGGTTTAAGGAGGATGATGTAGAAACACTTCACTTTGTACTCTTAAACGAACGGAGTAAGGATGGTCGACTTTAGAACACTCTGACTTCATCATAAGTTGCAGCATTGGTCGTTGGTGATTTTGTTATTGACATGGACAAGAGGGATATTATTCTTGAGAGAAAATCTGGTAAACTCAAAAGGATAAGTGAGTTGCATCCATCATATCTACCACTGCAATACCCTATAGTCTTCATTTATGGAGAAGATGGATGGCATCCACACATCAAGAATAATTTCTCAGACAGAAAAGGGAATAAGCAGAATCGTGTTAGTATGACACAATGGTTTGCTTATCATATTCAAGACAGAAAGGATGAATCACCTGTTCTATTGAACTCGAGAAACCTATTCCAACAGTTTTTGGTTGATGGTTACACTGCAATAGAAGCTAACAACATGAGGTTTATAAGAAAGAATCAGCCTAAACTTCGGTCTGCAACATATGAGAGTGTGAAGAACTCTACCAATGAAGTGGCTAACGATTTGAATAATAAAGGATCTAGGATTTTTATCCCATCATCTTTCACAGGCGGGGAAAGATATATGAGGCAGAATTATATGGATGCAATGGCTGTTTGCAAATATTTGGGGTTTCCGGATCTTTTTATTACATTTACATGTAATCCTAAATGGCCTGAAGTTACAAGATATCTAGCAAAAATGAATTTGAAATCTGAAGATAGACCAGATATTTTGTGTAGAATGTTCAAAATGAAGCTTGATTGTCTTATGGATGATTCGACTAGGAATAATGGTGTTTTTGGAAAGACTTATACTGGTATGTTTTCTAAACTATATTTACTTATATTATAAACTATTAGAAGTTGATTGTGTCTTTTAGTCACAATATGTATATTGTGTATATTAATTTTTTATTATATAGTTTTAATCAGTTAATTATATATTGTTTGCTTTTTAATGCAGCTATGTACATGATAGAGTTCCAAAAATGAGGACTACCATATGCTCATATTCTATTGTTTATGCATCAAGATTCTAAGTATCCGAATTCCAAAGATATTGATGCTATCATTAGTGCTCAGATACCAGATAAAGAGAAAGAGTCGGATTACTATGAAGTTGTAAATGACATGATGATTCATGGACCATGTGGTGTTGTTAATCCTTCTTCACCTTGCATGAAGGACGGAAAGTGTTCAAAGTTTTACCCAAAACACTTTGAGGAAAGCACATCCGTTGACCAAGATGGGTATCCTGTTTATAGGCGTCGTGATGATAACAGGTTTGTGATTAAGAATGATTTTAAGTGTGATAACAGATATGTCGTTCCTCACAACAAGTATCTATCTCTTTGTTATCGAGCACATATAAATGTCGAGTGGTGTAATCAATCAAGATCCATTAAATACTTATTTAAGTATATAAATAAAGGACAAGACAGAATAGCATTTGGATTAAAGAAATCTAGCCATAAGGATCAGCAATCTGCTGAAGTTATAAACGAAAGTGGAAATGATTGTGAAGAAACACATGAAGATGAAATCATGTCATATTTTGACTGTAGGTATGTCCGATTTATATACTTTTTCTTTCAAAATTTTATAACTAGCTATTATTATTTAATTATTAAAAAATAATTCATTGTTTATTTTTGATAAATAGGAAATTTCATTGTTATTATTGATTGTGATTATTGCTAAAAATATCTAATATATATTATATTTTGTCTATTGGTATGTTTGATTTCTATAGTTTTTTTACAATATGATAACTGATTACTATTATTTTATCATGATTACTTACTGTATAAAGTTAAAATCAGTTGTTATTTAATATATAGGTATATATCAGCATGTGAGGCAGCTTGGAGGATACTAGCAGTTCCTATACATTATAGGTCTATTCCTGTTGAGAAGCTTTCTTTTCATGAGAAGGATCAACAAGTTGTTGTCTGGAAAGATGATGACCCTGTAGAAAGTGTTTTGAATAGGAAGTCAATAGATCAGTCGATTTTTTGGCTTGGATGGACCGTAATAAGATTGATGAAGAAGCTAGGAGTCTAACATATGCTGAGTTTCCTACAAAGTATTTATACAATAAAAAGGAAAAGGTCTCGAATAAAAGGAAGAGGAATAAGTTTGCTATAGGACGGATTTACTATGTTCGTCCCTCTCTTCGAGAGTTATTCTACTTGAGAATACTTCTTAACATAGTCAGAGGTCCTACATGTTATGAAGATATAAGAACTTTTGAAGGTGTGATATATCAGACTTATAAAGAGGCCTGTATTGCTACAAGATTACTTGATGATGATTCTGAATATATAGAAGCAATTGTTAGTGCAAGTCAATGGTCATCAACATGTTCTTTGCGTCAGGTTTTTGCACACATGTTAATGACAAATAGCTTATCATCACCAAAGATTGTGTGGGAGAGTATTTGAAAATTTCTTTCTGAAGATATACAGTATAAAAAACGACAATTATATTGTATGCAAGGTATCCATACACCATGTACATTTACAAAGTTTAAATTATTGTTTATGATTTCTTAATATGTTTATATTATCTCACTCATATTTAAACTATTTTTTTTTTTACAGAACTTACACTCAATGAGAATCAACTTAGAAATTATACATTAATTGAGTTGGACTCCATATTGAAAGATAGTGGTAGTTCTCTGTCTATGTTTGATTCAATGCCTCAAATAGATTCGAATTACAATTCGTCTACAATGAATCATTTTTGTTTGAAGAATGTAATTATGATTGTGAGGAATTGAAAAGGGAACATGATAGAGATGTACAACAATTGAATCTTGAGCAGAAAGATGTATATGATAATGTCGTTGACTCAGTTCTTAATGATAAAGGTGGAGTTTTCTTTGTTTACGGTTTTGGAGGAATAGGGAAAACTTATCTATGGAAAGTCTTATAATCAGCTATTCGATATATTGGTAAGGTTGTTCTCAATGTTGCTTCAAGTGGCATAGCATCTTTGTTATTGGTAGGAGGAAGAACAACTCATTCTCGATTTGATATCCCTATAAATCCTGATGATTTTACTACTTGCTCTATGAAAAAGGATCTGATTTGGCCAACTTAGTGAAAGAGTCGTCTTTGATTATA
>OVBA01009779.1:0-10006 GCA_900406435.1 Lepidium aucheri
TACACTCGGTGCATCACTCGCGCCAATACAGCGAGGGCGACGAGTGGGGTTTTGTGCCTGTGCCTGATTGGCTGCTTCGTTGACCAACGGAGGAGTACCATCCGATGTCATGCCAGGTGTAGAGTTATCAAGATCCGGCTGTGGTTGCTGCATCGTGCTGCNGCATTGACGTCGGATCTCACGGATCAGCTGGTTGATGTCCTTGGTGGGTGGGGGAAAGTTCTGTGCACCTCTCGATCGTGTGTGCATCAACTGATCAAAGTAGACTGACCACTCGCTAACACAACTCGCGGGAGTTGGAACGAGGATACGAAATCTGTTGCTGGCCTCGGCGTGAAATGGCGAGGGAACTGGCGAGGCCTGCAAAGACAGAAAAAACAACTTGTTAGTAAGATTGAGGCCTGGTCCGTAGGGATCCAAGCTTATGAGAATATAGAGAAGTTGCAAATAAAAACAATGGATCTGATCCTAAAACTAGTAGATTATAAGCCCAAATCTTCTCAGTGCTAGCTTTGGAGATTCGGCCCAAATCAGATCTCTCTTGATCAGGGAGAGATTGGCATTAAGCTCGGTCATGTGGGAAGAGATCGGATCAGATCCANCAAGGGAGATTCCATAATGAAAAGTAAGAACAACAATAACAAAGTAAAGAACAGAAAGTAAATTGCAAGATCTAAACAATACTCAATTCATAAACTGCATAGAAACATAAACAAGGTACCTTAAGATCCAAAATAAAAGCAACAACGAAATTAGAGAGAGTTTTCTATTTGCTAAAACATTAGATGATTGATAAAATGACCAACAAATGGTATTTATAGAGTTATTAGCCTAAACCTAATGGCTAAACCGACTTTAAGTATTTAACCAGAAATCTTCTCCTCGCCTCTCCTTAGCGAGCTTAGAAGGCGAGGAGTGGTCTTTATGTGTTCCTCGCTGGTTAATGCCGAGTGGATAGTCCGAGTCGTTTGGGTTGAGCTTCCCTCGTGATGGATAGGTCGAGGCGGGTGACCGAGGCTTTCCTTTTGTCAGCGAACCGAGCAATCCTCACCAGTGAACCGCGAGCCAGCGATACAAGTGTTTGGTGACTTCTTTTCCCAAGCAACTTGTTCTGACACTTTAGCTCCATTTTATGCTCCTTTTTGCTCCAATACCTAGGAAAACTCCAAAAGTCCAAATGCAAATGCAAAAAGTGCAAAACTAACCTAAATGGACCTAAATGCAATGGAAACTAGCTAGACGGACGCAAAAACAGCCTAAAATACTACTCTAAAACCGTTAAAAATCACTCTTATCAATTAGTTCAGTTGCTCAAAGACTTAGGCCTGTTTGAATCGTTAGATACGGTAGTTGATTACTCAACTGATGTCTTGTTTGAACTCTGGGCAAATATGCCGTATCACGCACAAGAAAGTGAGTCTTGGAGTGTGTTTCTGAGGGGGTATGAGTATGAAATCTATGCTGAAAAGATTAATGAGGTATTAGGATCTCCAAATGTAATTGATCGCTCGAATCCTCAGAAGCTGGAGGGGATTTTGTCTGAAGATATAGCAGAAACAGTCACTGGAGGAGTGATCAAGAATCTGAATAAGGTCAAGAAAGCACATATGGTGAAGCTTTACTCTCAGCTTTATACTTTCTGCTGCACAAACTGGCTTCCAACATCAAACGAGGGTTATGTCAGCATCTTGAGACTCCAACTTGCCTAAAAGATCAGGACCAGAACTTCATTTAATCTGGGTAAGGTCATCTTCAGTCAGATCAAGAAGGTTGCTGCATCGACAAGAGATTCCAAGTCTAAGCTGTATCTACCGTATCCATCGCTTCTTACTCGCCTGCTTGCCCGTCAACATGAAGTACCAGTGGCTATTACCTCAGTACCAAGTGAAACATCCAAAGCGAAGAAGCAGAAAGGGAAAGCAAAAGCATCAGTGGTGGAGGAATCATATACCACCAAGGAGCTACTGGAGACGATACTTGTGATGTCAGAGGAGATCACTCATTTGTGCAAGAACGTACTCAAAGGTAAGTTGTCTCTTGCTATCTGGTTGTTGATAATGTTCTGATTTTGACTTGTGTGATATCAAGCAGGGGGAGTAAAGCTGCAGGAGTCGGATCAAGAGTGTGAGGATTTATCTGATTGAGGGGGAGAACAAGTTTAGGGGGAGAGCTATGTTTAGCTCTATTTTTTTGCCAATCTGTGGCATTTTTCTTTGTTTGCTTAGACTGATGAAAGTCTTGAATTCCTGATCTTTGTTATCATGTGATTGACAATACTCTTTACTTTGTCTTGAATTGTAATTTGAATCAGGATTTGTGGTTTATCCGATTTGAATTTAATCTCTGCTTTGCTTCTAATTATCAAACTGTTGTTAGAAACAAGAAGTTCTGTCAAGTGGTTGAAAGTGGCAGGTTTCAGGCTTAGATATCACCTCAAGTCAAAAAGGGGGAGATTGAAATTGGATAAAGGTCACATGATTCGATTATTGGAAACAAAGAGAGAAGCACATGGAGTGAAGAAGGTTGAGTTTAAAAATTCAAATGCGTGATAAGATCTATCAAGAAGAAGATCTTATCAAAGAAGATATGAAGATGATTTAGTGGGATTCCGAAAAAATAGGAAACAAACTAAAGAGCTCTTTCATTATAAAAGAGATCTTGGTTGTAAACCGAGGGACACGAACTTTGGCTTTAGAAAAGTTAGTGAGAATCACGTCGATTGTTTTTGAAGTTAGGTCATGGGTTTAGTTAGAGTAGTTTTTAGATTGATAGGTTGATAAGTAGTCGATTGCTAAGATTGTCTTTTGTAAAAAAGAAATTCTTAATAAAAACATAATTCTCTGTTGAATTCAGTTGATGTTATTGATATTCCATTTTCACATTATGTGGGCACACGAGTGAGTGGCTTTGTCAATGCATCAGCTAGCTGATGTTTAGAAGATAAATGAGTCACTCTGAGAGTACCCTCAATGATTTGGTTTCTGATAAAATGATAGTCTAGAGCCAAATGTTTCATTCTTGAATGAACCACTGGATTTGTGCACAAGTACTCACCAATATTGTCATAGTACATTATCGAAATGTTTGGAATGTGAATGCCGAGTTCCTGAAAAGGTGAGTTTATCCATCACATTCAGCAAAAACATTTGCAAGAGAGTGGTATTTGGCTTCGGTCAACGAACGGGCTATAACCTTTTTGTTTCTCTGAAGACACCAATACCGAATGCTTACCTAGATAAATGATATATGCATTTGTGCTAACATAATCATCAGGATTCCCTGCCCATTTAGCATCCGAGAATCCATATAGAGATGTGGAGTTACCCTTGCTGAAGTGTAAACCATGTGATGGAGTACATGCCAAGTATATGAGTAATCGCTTAGTTGCATTCTAGTGATCTGATGTGAGAGTATGCACGAACTAAAATTAGCGATTAACTGCAAAGGATATGTGTGGCTATGTTAAGGCAAATATTGGAGACTACCGATTGTAGGTCTGTATTATGAGTCAAACAGCTTTACACTGGAGTGAATGGAGAGTCTTGATGAGGCTGCCATATGAGTGGCCACCAATTTTGAATTTATCATGTTTGTCTGTGTAAGAAGGTAAAGAATATACCTCCGATGTGTCAAATAAAAACCAGAGTTTGTACAGTATGCCTCAATTCCCAGAAAATAATGTAAACCATGAAATTGTATGTACTAGGGAAACACGAACACTTGATCGAAAAACGTCGATTCTAATGCTTAATTCATTTTATTTATATAAACTTTTCTTACAAAAGTCTTATATATGTTTTTACAAACACAAAACAAATTCTCACACACACACTCAATGAATCTCTCAAGATCTTTTTTTCTCTCAGATTCACAACTCTGTTGTACAAGGATTAGAAGTTTAACTGCCGCTCAACCCTTCTCACATCACTTATATACTCAGACCTAGACCTAGTATCTCTACGTGATCAGTCAGAAATGGAAACACTTCATCTTATGGTAGTTTCCATTTCTATTGCACTCACAGTCATCTGTCTTGACAGACACCTGATGACTCACCTTCATCCTGTATCCTGGTTCCTTTCGTGGAATGTCTCTTTGTCCAGCCTTTCCTGCATCTTCAATCTCCTCCTTTTTAGCTCAGTTTGATCGTCAAACACTTCATGGATCTGTTCCAAAACAAATCACAAAACATACTACCATACAACACACCATAGCCTTATATAACAGCAGAATTAAAACAGAACCACAACCATTTGAACAGAGAGTTACAAAAGGAGATTCAGGGTAGAGTTCAATATGGCAATCCCAACATAAATATTACAGCCCGCAAATTTTAAACATAAGACTGAAGTTTTTTAGCATAAATAAAAAGCAAAAGACATTAGTCTGTTCAAACTAAAACTTCAAAACAAAAAGAACTCCCCCATAATCTAAACTCCCCCATGATTCCATGATCACGCATCTGACTTTGTGTCGTCTCCCCCTGTTTGACAACACAACTGAGTTAAAAAATCACTTTCTAAGTTGACGGAGATATACAGTTGAGAATATGGCACTTACTTGGTGTGAGCAACGATTCCAACAGCTGAATCACTTGCCTTATGACTTTCTGTGTCTGCTCAGCTGAAGGAGATTTTTGTTGCTGCGGGTTTGAACCTTGACCCTTTCACCAGCTTGTTTATGCTTTTCTTTAAGCACAGCCTTAGTTTTTGGTTTCTGAGGACGCGGTGGATGACTTGCTGTGGCTGTCTTGACCGGAATTGGTTGTTGTTTGGAGAGCAGATTGAACAACAAACTGGGATATGGCAGCCAGAACTTGGAGTCTGGATTCTGAGCAACTTCCAACACATGGTCAAAGACAATCTTGTCAAGATCAAACGGCATTCCATTGCGCAACATGTATAAGATGAAAGCTCGCGTCTTGTTTCCGTATGACACATTGTTAGTAGGGTACCAGTTTCGACAACAAATCTTGTAAAGATACCTATAGTCCTTGACAAAGGAAGATGAGAGAATCCCTTTCCATATCTTGACAACATCATTTGTGAGAAATGCAGCCAGATCATCATCAGAGACATAAACCATCTTCTCCAAGGTTCCTGAGTCATCCACATCAGAAAGACCAAACAGAGCATTCACCAGTGAGGCAGAGAATTCAAACTCACATCCACGAAGGTTCACCTTCAGACCTTTATCAGTGGTTTTTGTCAAAGGTACTGCAGCAAAGAACTCTAGCACTGATTCACGATCGTAGGATGAAATATCTATCACAATTCTCATTAACCCAACTTTTTCTATAAGCTCCTTAACCTCTGCTTCCTTGTCAAAATCAAACACACTCTCCTCCAAAAAAAATTTTTGAGTGGAGAAAATTTGGTCATTTCATGCCACCAATAGGGCACTAGGAGGTACAGACACCTCTTCTTTGATTTTTGGAGTATTGTCTGTGTGCTTGGCGGTTTTTGATCGCTTGCTAGGAGGAATTTCTGTCTAAGTTTGACGACATTGGCGGAGTCGAGACGAGATTGCTGGAGCAGATGTAGTCTCTGAGAATTTAGCCGGAGACGTATCAGTTGAGTCTTGAGACAGATGCATCACCGGAGGATTGTCAATTGAAGGCTTCTTCTCTGATTTCAAATTTTCAACGGGAGGATCTTGCACTTGGTACAGCGGAGCTGAGACGGAAGAGACTTGAGCCGCCAGAGGGCTAGAAGAGATAAAAGGAACCTGATCTTGAATAGTCGCTTCAGATGATGTGAGTGGTTTTTTCCCTTCTAGTCCTTTGTTCAGGTTGGACTTCACCGGAGATTGGTTCTCTACAGAGGCAGCAACGTTCTCTGTACCTAGGGTTTTGCTTGACAGATTCGGTGGTTGCATGTGTGAGGAGGAGGATGAGTCACCTTCTGAACGAGGAGGATCTGATGTGTGGCCAACGAGCCTTGATAGAGATGAAAGAACAGATTTCATGGCAATGTTGAAAATATGGAGAAGAGTTTGTGAGAGAAGAGGCCAATTTGGAGATGGAAGCGTGATTGGGAGTGACAAGACAGTTCCACTCCCCTATGTAGATGTAAAAACCCTAGTTTTTTCTTTTCCCTCCAACATTGCTCGTTTCATATTCCTCTCAAGTTGGGCCTTGCACAGCCCATTGTCCAAGTCCTGTTAACTTAAGAAAACCACACAGATTACTGAAACACACATGACCTTGACAGGCCAAATGAAACACCAATTTACTCTGAAGATACATTCAGTTAAATTCGATTCCATCATTGAGTAACCCAAGACACTATCAAATCATATGAATCTCCCTCCTTTTTTAGTTAAATTTTTGTAAAACTGATAATTTGGAATGACTTTACCTTTAGAGTTCCGTTCCACAGCGAGTTGTGTAATGAGCTGACAGACGGACTGAACTTATAGCCATTGCCTAGTACATTGACTATCTTCAAGTCTACACCATATACGTGATTGACTTCTATGGCTAGTCTTTCACCAGTCATACCTTTATCCTATGTACCAGACATCATCCAAATTCTGGTTATTGTGCAACAAGCAGCTGGTATTTCCTTTGGAGAGACATCTAACTGTGTGTGAGGACCCCCCTTTTTTTGTTTTTTTTGTTAGTCCTTTACAAATAAGAGCACACACTGGGTTGAACAGATCATTGCTTGTATTTAGTTAATGCTCACGGTTCAACAGACTGAACATAAATATCACTAGACTTATCAATTCATTGTTCGTCTTACAGAACACTGTGTCAACGAATGACACAGTGCTGTATCAGAGACATCACATTGGCTATCAATCAGCTGATACAGTTGCTCTCCTCAGCTCTTTGACCTCCTGTGTCACAGTAACCTGTTTCCAAAAAAATCCTTAAACATAGCGGCATGATAGGTAGTTATTTTCGACAGCGTGCAGAATCTCGTATATACCATCAACTCTAGAGGTTTGTCTGTACAGTATAGGCATTGTCCTGTCTCTGTCAACCCTTTACACACTCAAGGAGCAACTTAGATTTCATAAACACCAATAGCAGATCTTAACTGAATAAAACGATTAAAGTCTAGTGGTTTAGTGAAAATATTAGCTAGTTGAGATTCAGAATTCACATGATCGATAATGACTAGTTTCTCCTCAACTAGTTCTTGAATAAAATGATGTCTGATCATAATATGTTTTGTTCGAGAGTGTAGTACATGATTTTTAGCAATATTTATGGCACTTTGATTATCACAGTGAATAAGCAAGGGTGTAAAAGGAGTACTGTAATCATCAGCCATTTGTTTCATCCATAGAAGTTGTGTACAACAGCTTCCAAGGGAAATGTACTTAGCCTCTGCTGTAGACAATGATACACTGTTTTGTTTTCGACTTAACCAGGATATCAAATTGTTACCCATGAAAAATAGCCTTCACTAGTACTTCTTCGATCATCTAATGAACCAGCCTAGTCAGCATCACAATATCCTACCAGACTGCTGTTTGTGTCTTTGGTGAAGTAGATACCTAAACCAACTGAGTTTTTAACATACTTGATAATCCTCTTAACCGCTAGAAGATGTGATTTCTTAGGCTTAGCCTGATATCGAGCACATACACCCACAACATAGCACAGATCCGGATGACTGGCTGTCAAGTACAGTAGACTCCCAATCATACTCCTGTAGAGTTTCACGTCAACATCTTCACCTGACTCATGCCTTGACAACTTTTCTGTCGTAGCCATAGGGGTTCTAGATCCTTTGCTAGATGCTAGACCAAAATGGTTTATCAAATTTTTTGAATACGTACTATGAGTGACAAAGATTCCTTCATCTGTCTATTTCACTTGAAGACCCAAGAAATAGCTCAGTTCACCACACATGCTCATTTCAAATTCTTTAGTCATGACCTTGATAAAATCATTCACTAACTCTTGATCAGTAGAACCAAAAACAATGTCATCGACATAGATCTGTACTACCATGAAGTCTGATTCTGAACCTTTAATAAACAGCGTCTTGTCTACATTTCCACGGGAATATCCTTTTTCAGAAAGAAATGTTGCCAACCTCTCATACCATGCTCGAGGAGCCTGTTTTAAACCATACAATGCTTTGTGAAGCTTGTAATATACTCAGGATGTTCTGGACTTTCAAATCCCTTGGGTTGCTCCACATAGACTTCTTCTTGTAACTAACCATTTAAGAATGCACTTTTAACATCCATTTAATAAAGTTTGAACTTATGTTTACAAGCCATCCCTAACAGGAATCTGATTGATTCAAGTCTTGCTACTGATGCAAATAATTCATCAAAATCACTCATTCCACTTGTGAGTATCCTTGTGCCACCAAGCGAGTCTTATTGCTGACCACAACCCCATTTTCATCCATCTTATTTTTGAAGATCCACTTAGTGCCAACAATGTTTACACCTTCTGGTCTAGGAACTAATTCCCAAACATTTAGTCTTTGGAATTTTCCTATCTCTTCTTGCATTGATTCAATCCAAAACTCATCTTGAAGAGCTTCCTTGTGATTTTTAGGTTCTGTGACAGAAACAAAATATGCAAACCGAATCAGCTCACTGTCTTTTCTTCGTTCAGTCAAATCTTTGAAGTTTATCTGTTTTCCTCTTGTGATTCTACCACTATGCAATTCTCCAATTACATCTTCCTTAGAGTGGTTTCTATGAACTTCTTGATCCTTCTGATCTTGATCCTTTTTCTGTGATCTAGAACCTGATTCAGTGATGTGTGGTTCTGATTTATCAGAATTAGTGGGTAGGACTTTGAGCATAGGTGAGGATGCATCATAAAACACCACATTCACAGTTTCCTGAACAACTAGAGTGCGTTTATTGTATACTCGAAATGCTGTGGTAGTTCCTGAATATCCAAGAAAGATGCGTTTGTCGCTTTTAGATTCAAACTTTCCGAGTTGATCTTTATCATTCAAGATATACCACACACACCCAAAAACATGAAAATAGCTGACAGTTGGCGTTTTTCCTTTCTGTAGTTCATATGGTGTTTTATTTGTGCCTTTTTTGACATACACCCTGTTTGTGATGTAACAGGCTGTGCCTCAACCCAAAAGTGCTTTGCTACACCATTTCCATGAAGCATAGCTCTGGCCATCTCTTGAAGAGTTCTGTTCATCCGTTCTACTACACCATTCTGTTTTGGTGTACGTGGAGCTGAGAAGGTGTGACTGATACCTTGGATTCCACAAAACTACTCAAACACAACACTTTGAAATTCACCACCATGATCACTTCTAATGGTGTTGATTCCATTGCGTTCATTCTTAAGTTATAGCGCCAGAATTTTGAAACTGTCCAAGGTTTCATTCTTTTCTCTCAGAAATCTAATCCATGTATATATCGTGAAAAATCATCAACCATCACCAGTATATATTTCTTTCTTCCCAAACTCTTTACTTCAATTGGTCCCATCAAATCCATATGAACCAATTCTAGAGGTGTTGTGGATTTTACATCCGGAACAGTTCTGTGTTGGGTCTTGACTTGTGCCTCGTGCGACAGAATGCTGAGCTTGCTACTAAATGCTTGTATCATTTCATGTTCATCCATTGTAAGAGGTTCAAACCGAGTGGCCAGCATGTCAATCCTTGTTCGTTTAACACTGGATGTTACTTCAAATGAAACTTGCAGTTTATCCCATGCCTCTTTCACGGTTGTACACCCTTGAACTTGATTGAACAGATTTGGCGGCAGAGTGTTGAATATGGGTGACAGAGCCTTGGAGTTAAACTTTGATTCTGCCTTCTCCTCTGCTGTCCAACTAGAGTCCGGATAGCTCAAGAAAAAGATGAGAACTTGAAAAAGGGCGCATGGAATGATAGAGCTGAATACCAAACTTCGAACAATGGGACTATTTTGGTTAATGGTCGTGTGTGTGTTCCTAATTATCAGGGATTANCGAAATCCTTAAGGAGGCACATAAGTATAAGTTAGCAATCCACCCGGGATCGACAAAGATGTACCGTGACTTGAAAAG
>OVBA01009781.1:0-10003 GCA_900406435.1 Lepidium aucheri
TCTCTCCAAGACTTGGGCCAACATAGCCAAAATTGGGTTCAACCCATACTGATTTCCAGCCCAGCATTCGCAATTGGGTTCGACGGTGTTGCGGGCACCTCATTCTCGCACTCGTCAACACTTTGGTGACATTCCACATTGTTCCTCTCATCACGTTCAGTCCTACCAGTAGCATTACGGGAAGTCTCACCATTCCCCACATTTCCTCTCCTTCCATTCCGGGTACTAACCATCTACAGTTACCCCATTAGCTAAGTTAATAACCTCTATTAACTTAGCTCGGTTCACAGAACACATATCACACTTACCGCGAGACCTTGGCGTGAGGAGGGTGGAAATCATTCATCTAACCCATTCATACACTTCCCAACTATCCCAGATCAACCTGGCTCTGATACCAAAATTGTAGCACCCAAACTCAGTAAACCCGCACACCATGGTTTCCCTAAACTCAGTAAACACTTAAACAATTCTTGTTCCCTTATTCACTAAGTCAAAATTTTGATTATTATGATGTGACAAGCCCAAGCAATTCATAAAACTTGGTTCCATTCTTATTAATTACTAAAATTCAAGGTTCCATAAACATCAAGTGATAAACATAGCATATTGAAATCGGTACTAAGCATCAATTTGAATCCTAAATAACATAAAAAGACTCCCAAATCCCATCCCTAGATCCACCTCCTCTCCGTCCCACCTTGGTCTCGCTCCCATTAGCCACTTTCTTGATCATTGGTCGAATCATTACCTACAATCATGCAGATTGTATAAGCAAAAGAATTTCTTAGTGGTTCGGTCTTCCTATGCCAGTAGGCTATAGCCAGAACAAGAAATCAATAACAAACCAAATCAAATCATAGAACAATCGTTATTCAGAGCTTGCTCAGACAATCAGTTTGACTACCCGGGTTACATCCGAATCAGCCAAAGTAGAACAACATTCACATTATCTCACAATTTCAAATCCGAACCCTAAGGTTCATAAGTCACAGATCACGAACCACACAGTTCACGGGTCACAGATCCGAACACTAAGGTTCGCAAGTCACAAATCACGAACCACATGGTTCACAGGTCACAGATTCGAACACTAAGGTTTGCAAGTCACATATCGCGAACCACACGGTTTTCAATCACAATATCGACCCGATGGTCCTTCCATTCACAATCAATCATTCAACCTAACAATTCTAAGATTCCACTTAACCTAATACCAAACACGGATCTAGGTCAATGTCACGGTCACAAACTCACACGGTTTGCAAGTCACAGTTCAAACAATCAGTCCTAACCATTCTAGAATTCAATTCCACCTATTACCAAAAACGAACCCTGATTTAACCCACAGTCACAAACTCACCTTTGCCTTAGTTGTTCTCGGGTTCCTTTTGCTCTATGGGGTTCTAATTGCCAATCCTAGCAAAACCTTGAACTTAGTTCAAACTTTTCCTTGTCTCAACTAGATCGATCTCTCTCAGCCTCCTTTGATTTTTCTATCTCATAATTCTAGGTTAACTTTTGCGGATTTCCTTTTGTAGGGTGGTTTTAGGCACCTATTTATAACCCTTCGGGTAACCTAACCCTAGACCTAATTCTATTAGTTGGACCAATCTCAAACCCATTCAGAAAAATCCAAGGTCCAAAACACATCAATTTTGGTTGTTTTACCCTTAGGCCACTCGTTCGGACACATGCCAAACCCTTGTCCGAACGAGAACCCTTGTCCGAACGCAGACCAGAATTGTCCAAACGCAGACCGAACTTGTCTTAAACCTTAAACCTTGTCCAAAACTAGACACAACATGTCCGAACCTCCTATTTTCATGTCCGATCTTGGAGCAATCCTCTCTGCACGACTATGCGGTCTGAACCACTAGGTTCTGTCCAAATCTTAGGTTCTTGTCTTACATTCTGTCCTTAGCTAATTTTTCATGTATAAATCTGATTTTGTCATTCTTTAGGCTTCCCACTGTCGTTCCTTGTCCAGAACGCACCTATTGGCCATGTTTGGTTTGCATGCACGTACGGCGTCCACGTACCGCACCTAATGCGTTCCTGGATTGGCCGAACGTGGGTATTACAGTTAGACTATTTGTGAGAGTATAAGCGCTAGTTCAACATTCTTTCTCAACTTAAGTTTACTAAACAAGTGGTGCAAAGCATGTTAGTTAATAACAAGAAAGTTAGACGGTCTGTGAGAGTATAAGTGCTAGTTCCACGTTCTCTATCCACTTAGGGTTACTAAACAAGTGGTGAGAAACAGGTCAGTCAATAGCAAGAGAGTTAGAAGGTTTGTGAGACTATAAGTGCTATTTCAACGTTTTCTATAACGTTAAGGATACTAAACTAGTGGCGAGAAGCATGTGAGTCAATAATAAGATAATTAGACAGTTTGTGAGAGTTTGAGTGCTAGTTCAACGTTCTATATCAACTTAAGGTTACTTTACAAATCGTGAGAATCACATGAGTTAATAACAACAGAGTTAGAAGGTTTGTGAGCGCATATGTAAATAACAACAGAGTTAGACAGTTTGTGAGAGTATAAGAGCTAGTTCAACTTTCTCTAAGAACTTAAGGTTACTAAACAGATCGTGAGAATCACATGAGTTAATAACAAGACCGTTAGACGGTTTGTGAAAGATTAAGTGCTAGTTAAACATTCTCTATCAACTTTTGGTTACTAAACAATTGGTGAGAAGCACATAGGTCAATTACAAGAGAGTTAGACTGTTTGTGAGAGTATAAGTGCTAGTTCAACGTTCTCTATCAACTTAAGGTTACTAGAGAAGTGGTGAGAATCACATAAGTCAATAACAACAGAGTTAGGGGGTTTGTGAGAGTATAAGTGCTAGTTCAACGTTCTCTATCAAATTATGGTTACTAAACAAGTTGTGAAAAGCACATAAGTCAATAAAACCAGAGTTAGGCGGTTTGTAAGATTATAAATGCTAGTTCAACGTTCTTTATCAACTTAAGGTTATTAAACAAGTGGTACGAATCCCATGAGTCAATAACAAGAGATTTATACGGGTTTCGAGGGTATAAGTGCGAGTTTGGCATTCTCTATCAACTTTAGGTTACTAAACAAGTGGTGACAAGCACGTGAGTCAATACAAAGAGATTAGACTGTTTGTGAGAGCATAAGTGCTAGTTCAATGTTTTCTATCAACTTAAGGTTACGAAACAAGTGAGGAGAAGCACATAAGTCCATAACATGAGAGTTAGACGATTTGTGAGAGTATAAGTACTAGTTCAATGTTATCTATCAAGTAAAGTTACTAAACAAGTGTTGAGAAGCATATTAGTCAATAAAAAGAGAGTTAGATGGTCTGTGAGAGTTGTAGTGCTAGTTCAACATTCTCTATGCACTTACGGTTACTAAACAAGTGGTGACAAAGAGGTGAGTCAATAACAAGAGAGTTAGATGGTTTGTGAGAGTATAAATGCTAGTTCAATGTTTGCTACAACCTTTTGGTTACTAAACAAGTGGTGGGAAGCATGTGAGACAATAATAAGATAGTTATACAGTTTCTGAGAGTTTGAGTGCTATTGCAACGTTCTCTATCAATTTAAGGTTACTTTACAAATCGCGAGAATCACATAAGTTAATATCAAGAGAGTTAGACGGTTTGTGAGAGTATAAGTGCTAGTTCAACGTTCTTTATCAAGTTATGGTTACTAAACAAGTGGTGAGAAGCACATAAGTCAATAACAAGAGAGTTAGACGGTCTATGAGCGTATAAGTGGTCGTTCAACTTTCTCCATCAACGTAAGGTTACTAAACAAGTGGTGAGAAGCACATGAGACAATAACATGAGATTTAAGCGGGTTGTGAGAGTATAAGTGCTAGTTCAACGTTCTCTCTCAAATAAGGGTTACTAAACAAGTTGTGAGAAGATTATAAGTCAGTAACAACAGAGTTAGACGGTTTGTGAGATTATAATTGGTGCGAAGCACATGAGTCAATAGCAAGAGAGTTAGACGGTTTTGAGTGTATAAGTGCTAGTTCAACATTCTCTATCAACTTAATCTTACTAAATAAGTGGTGAAAAGCACGTGAGTCAATAACAAGAGAGTTAGACTGTTTGTGAGAGCATAAGTGCTAGCTCAACGTTCTCTATCAACATAAGGTTACTAAACAACTGGTGAGAAAGACATGACACAATAACAAGAGAATTAGGCAGTTCGTGAGAGTTATGCTAGTTCAATGTTCTCTATCAACTTAAAGTTACTAAATAGATCCTGAGAATCACTTGAGTTTATCACAAGAGAGTTAGATAGTTAGTGAGTGCATAAGTGCTAGTTCAACGGTCTTTATCAACTAATGGTTTCTAAACAAGTGGTGAAAAGCACATAATCCAATAACAAGAGAGTTAGACGGTTTGTGATAGTAGAGTGCTAGTTCAACGTTCTCTATCAACTTAGGGTTACTAAACAAGTGGGGAGAAGCACATAAGTCAATAACATGAGAGCTTCAACGTTCTCTATCAATTTAATGTTACAAAAGAAATGGTGGGAAGCACATGAGTCAATAACAAGAGAGTTAGATGGTTTGTGAGTGTATAAGTGCTAGTACAACGTTCTCTATCAATTTTACGTTACTAAAAAAGTCGTGAGTAGCACATTTCTCAATAACAAGAGAGTTAGACAGTTTATGTGAGTATAAATGCTAGTTCAATGTTCTGTATCAACTTAAGGTTACTAAACAAGTGGTGAGAAGCATATAAGTCAATAAAAAGAAAGTTAGACGACTTGTAAGAGTATAAGTGCTAGTTCAACTTTCTCTATAACCTTAAGGTTACTAAACAAGTGTTGAGAAGGACATGAGTCAATAACCAGAGAGTTAGGCGGTTTGTGAGAGTATAAGTGCTAGTTCAACGTTCTCTATCAATTTAATGTTACAAAAGAAATGGTGGGAAGCACATGAGTCAATAACAAGAGAGTTAGATGGTTTGTGAGTGTATAAGTGCTAGTACAACGTTCTCTATCAATTTTACGTTACTAAAAAAGTCGTGAGTAGCACATTTCTCAATAACAAGAGAGTTAGACAGTTTATGTGAGTATAAATGCTAGTTCAATGTTCTGTATCAACTTAAGGTTACTAAACAAGTGGTGAGAAGCATATAAGTCAATAAAAAGAAAGTTAGACGACTTGTAAGAGTATAAGTGCTAGTTCAACTTTCTCTATAACCTTAAGGTTACTAAACAAGTGTTGAGAAGGACATGAGTCAATAACCAGAGAGTTAGGCGGTTTGTGAGAGTATAAGTGCTAGTTCAACGTTCTCTATCAACTGAATGTTACAAAAGAAATGGTGGGAAGCACATGAGTCAATAACAAGAGAGTTAGATGGTTTGTGAATGTATAAGTGCTAGTTCAATGTTCTCTATCAATTTTACGTTACTAAAGAAGTGGTGAGTAGCACATTTATCAATAACAAGAGAGTTAGATAGCTTGTGTGAGTATAAATGCTAGTTCAACGTTCTGTATCAACTTAAGGTTACTAAACAAGTGGTGAGAAGCACATAAGTCAATAACAAGAAGGTTAGACGGCTTGTATGAATATAAATGCTAGTTCAACTTTCTCTATCAACTTAAGATTACTAAACAAGTGGTGAGAAGGACATGAGTCAATAACAAGAGAGTTAGGCGGTTTGTGAGAGTATAAGTGCTAGTTCAACGTTCTCTATCAAATTATGGTTACTAAACAAGTTGTAAGAAGCACAAAAGTAAGTACCAACAGAGTTAGACGGTTTGTGAGATTATAAGTGCAAGTTCAACGTTCTTTATCAACTTAAGGCTACAAAACAAGTGGTGCGAATCACATGAGTCAATTACAACACAGTTAGACGGTTTTTGAGTGTATAAGTGCTAGTTCAACGTTCTCTATTAACTTAAGGTTACTAAATAAGTTGTGACAAGCACATGAGTCAATAACAAGAGAGTGAGACCGTTTGTGAGAGCATAAGTGTTAACTCAACGTTCTCTATCAATTTAATGTTACTCAACAAGTTGCGAGAAACACGTGACTCAATAACAAGAGAATTAAACAGTTTGTGAGACTTATGCTAGTTCAACGTTCTCTATCAACTTAAGGTTACTAAATAGATCATGAGAATAACATGAGTTTGTAAAAAGAGAGTTAGATGGTTTGTGAGAGTATAACTGCTAGTTCAACATTCTCTTTCAACTTAAGGTTACTAAACAAGTGGTGAGAAGCACATGACTCAATCACAAGTGAGTTAGACGGTTTGTGAGATTAGAAGTGCTAGTTCAACGTTCTCTTTCAACTTAAGGTTACTAAACATGTCATGAGAAGGTCAAGATTATCTATCAACTTATGGTTACTAAACAAGTGGTAAGAAGCACATAAGTCAATTACAAGAGAGTTAACTGTTTGTGAGAGTATAAGTGCTAGTTCAATGTTCTTTATCAGCTTAAGTTTACTTAACAAGGGGTGAGAAGGATGTTAGTCAATAACAAGGGAGTTAGATAGTCTGTGAGAGTTTAAGTGCTAGTTCAAAGTTCTCTATCCACTTACGGTTACTAAACAAGTGGTGAGAAACAGGTGAGTCAATAACAAGAGAGTTAGAAGGTTTGTGAGAGTATAAGTGCTAGTTCAATGTTTGCTACAACCTTTTGGTTACTAAACAAGTGGTGGGAAGCATGTGAGACAATAATAAGATAATTAGACAGTTTGTGAGAGTCTGAGTGCTAGTTCAACGTTCTCTATCAATTTAAGGTTACTTTACAAATCGCGAGAATCACATAAGTTAATATCAAGAGAGTTAGACGGT
Organism: Lepidium aucheri; assembly: GCA_900406435.1. NCBI lineage: Eukaryota > Viridiplantae > Streptophyta > Magnoliopsida > Brassicales > Brassicaceae > Lepidium > Lepidium aucheri. The sequence goes on from OVBA01009781.1 coordinate 6,799, forward strand.
TTGTGAGAGTATAAGTGCTAGTTCAACGTTCTTTATCAAGTTATGGTTGCTAATTAACTAGTGAGAAGCACATAAGTCAATAACAAGAGAGTTAGACACTTTCTGAGAGTATAAGTGTAGTTCAACTTTCTCTATAAACTTAAGGTTACTAAACAGATCGTGAGAATCACATGAGTTAATAACAAGAGAATTAGAAGGGTTGTGAAAGTTGAAGTGCTAGTGGAATGTTCTCTATCAACTTATGGTTACTAAAGAAGTGGTGAGAAGCTTATAAGTCAATAACAAGAGAGCTAGATGGTTTGTGAGAGTATAAGTGCTAGTTCAACGTTCTATATCAACTTAGGGTTACTAAACAAGTGGGGAGAAGCACATGAGTCAATATCAAGTGTGTTAGACGGTTTGTGAAAGTATAAGTGATAGTTAAAAGTTCTTTACCAACTTTAGTTTACTAAACAAGTGAGAAGCATGTTAATCTATAACAAGAGAGTTATACGGTCTCTTAGAGTATAAGTGCTAGTTCAATGTTCTCTATCCACTTATGGTTACTAAATAAGTGCTGAGAAACAGGTGAGTCAATAACAAAAGAGTTAGACGGTTTGTGCGAGTGTAAGTGCTAGTTCACCGTTCTCTATAGAATTAAGGTTACAAAACAAGTGGTGAGAAGCATGCGAGTCAATAATATGAGAATTAGACAGTTTGTGAGTGTTAGAGTGCTAGTTCAATGTTCTCTCTCAACTTAAGGTTACTAAACAAATCGTAAGAATCTCAGGAGTTAATAACAAGAGAGCTAGACGGTTTGTGAGAGTATAAGTGCTATTTAAACGTTCTCTATCAACTTATGGTTACTAAACAAGTGGTGAGAAGCACATAAGTCAATTACAAGAGAGTTAGACTGTTTGTGAGAGTATAAGTGCTAGTTCAAAGTTCTCTATCAACTTAGGGTTACTAAACAAGTTGTGAGAAGCACATCAGTCAATAACAACAAATTTAGACGGTCTGTAAGATTATAAATTCTACTTCAACGTTCTTTCTCAACTTAAGATTACTAAACAGGTGGTACAAAGCACATTTGTCAATAACAATAGAGATAGACTGTTTTTGAGAATATAATTGCAAGTTAGACGTTCATTATCAACTTTAGGCTACTAAACAAGTTTTGACAAGCACGTGAGACAATAACAAGAGAGTTAGACTTTTTGTAGAGTATAAGTGCTAGTTCAACGTTTTTTATACACTTAATGTTACTAAACAAGTAAGGAGAAGCACATAAGTCAATAAAATGAGAGTTAGAAGGTTTGTGAGAGTATAAGTGCTGGTTCAAAGTTCTCTATCAAATTAAGGTTACTAAACAAGTTGTGAGAAGCACATAAGTCAATAACAATAGAGTTAGACGGTTTGCAAGATTATAAATGCTAGTTCAATGTTATCTATCAAGTTAATGTTACGAAACAAGTGGGGAGAAGCACATAAGTCAATAACATGAGAGTTAGACGGTTTGTGAGAGTACAAGTGCTAGCTCAATGTTCTCTATCAAGTTAATGTTACGAAACAAGTGTTGAGAAGCACACAAGTCAATAACAAGTGTGTTAGACGGTTTGTGAAAGCATAAGTGACAATTCAATGTTCTCTATCCAGTTACGCTTACTAAACAAGTGGTGAGAAAGAGGTGAGCCAATAACAAGAGAGTTAGACGGTTTGTGAGGGTATAAATGCTAGTTCAATGTTTGCTATAACCTTAAGGTTACTAAACAATTGGTGAGAAGCATGTGAGTCAATAATAAGATAATTATACAGTTTCTGAGAATCACATGAGTTAATAACAAGAGAGTTAGACGGTTTGTGAGAGTATAAGTGCTAGTTCAACGTTCTCTATCAAATTATGCTTACTAAACAAGTTGTGAGAAGCACATAAGTTAGTAACGACAGAGTTAGACGATTACAAAACAAGTGATGCGAAGCACATGATTCCATAACAAGAGACTTAGACGGTTTTTGAGAGTATAAGTGCTAGTTCAACGTTCTCTATCAACTTAAGGTTATTAAACTAGTGGTGACAAGCACGTGAGTTAATAACAAGAGCGTTAGACTGTTTGTGAGAGCATAAGTGCTAGTTACATGTTCTCTATCAACCTAAGGTTACTAAACAAGTGGTGAGAAACACGTGATTCAATAAAAAGAGAATTAGACAGTTTGTGAGAGTTATGCTAGTTCAACTTTCTCTATCAACTTAAGGTTACTAAACAGATCGTGAGAATCACATGAGTTTATAACGAGAGAGTTAGATTGTTTCTGAGAGTATAAGTGCTAGTTCATCATTCTCTATCAACTAATGGTTACTAAAGAAGTGGTGAGAAGCAAAAAAGTCAATAACAAGTAGTTAGACGGTTTGTTATAGTATAAGTGCTAGTTCAATGTTCTCTATCAACTTAGGGTTACTAAACAAGTGGGGAGAAGCAAATAAGTCAATGACATGAGAGTTAGATGGTTTATGTGAGTATATAAGTGCTAGTTTAACGTTCTCTATCAACTTAAGGTCACTAAACAAGTGGTGAGAAGCACATAAGTCACTAACAAGAAAGTTAGATGGTTTGTGAGAGTATAAGTTCTAGTTCAACCTTCTCTATCAACTTACGTTTACTAAACAAGTGGGGAGAAGCTCATAAGTCAATAACATGAGAGTTAGACTGTTTGTGAGAGTATAAGTGCTAGTTCAACGTTCTCTATCAACTTAAGGTTACTAAACAAGTGGTGAGAAGCGCATGAGTCAATAACAAGAGAGTTAGACGGTTTGTGAGAGTATAAGTGCTAGTTCAAAGTTTTCTATCAACTTAATCTTACAAAAGAAATGGTGTGAAGCACGTGAGTCCATCACAAGAGAGTTAGATGGTTTGTGAGAGTATATGTGCTAGTTTAGTGCTCTCTTTCAACTTAGGCTTACTATACAAGTGGGGAAAAGCACATAAGTCAAACATGAGAGTTAGGCTGTTTTTGAGAGTAGAAGTGCTAGGTCAACGTTCTCTATCAAGTTTATGTTACTAAAGAAGTGGTGAGAAGCACATGAGTCAATAACAAGTGAATTAGACAGTTTTTGAGAGTTGAACGTCCTCTATCCATTTAAGGTTACTAAACAAATCATGAGAATCACATGAGTTAGTAACAAGAGAGTTAGACGGTTTGTGAGAGTATAAGTGCTAGTTCAATGTTA
>OVBA01009783.1:0-10001 GCA_900406435.1 Lepidium aucheri
AACATATCTTATCTCTAAACTTCCTTTTTTCTTTAGAGATATCTTCCTTGAACTTATCTTCTCTCTAAACTTCTTTTTTTAGAGATGTCTTAAGCTCCAAGCTATTGAAACTTATCCAATATGCAAACCATCATCTTGCATTATAATATATTCTCGTCATACTTACATAACAGTTATACAAATTTTGTTGGGCATACCATTTACTAGTATTAAATAAATGAATAAATACTACATGATATTGGTAAATTTATTCTACAATAATAAGATATCTAAGATCTATGATTTCAAAAGATATAAGTGGTTGCGGTATATTTCAAATACTTTCAATAAATTTAAAGTTCGACAAGACATGAATTTTCTAGAGGAAATTTTGATTTTTGTTGGAAAAGAGACAATAAAAAAGTTTGAGAACGCTATTTGGAATGACACTTGTTTATTGCCGATAAGTAAAAGAAATAAAAAATTATGTGATTGTTGTCATATTGTCAAAAAAAAAAATTTTTAGTAAACAAGGCTTTAGACTTGGAGTTTTTTGTTCAATAATTGAAAACAAGGTAAAATGTAACAATCTTAAAAATTATTGTGTTGAAGAAACACAACATTGTTGTTAGAAAGTAAAACATGCAATTTGTTATTTTTAGTGTGGAATGAAAAAACAATATAACCGGCATATAGTTATCTTAGAATCTGGTAAAATTTTTAATGTTTTATATTGTTAAAAATAATCTTTTTGATATAACTACTCATAAAAAATCTGGCACATTGTATTATAGTCTATTTTTGTCATATTTATATAACAATTATATAAATTCTGTTTGAACGACAGATAACTTACTAATTAGTAAATTAATGATACTACATGATAATAGAGAATTTATTCTACAAATAGAAAGATATCTAAAGTCTATGATTTCAAAAGATATGAGCAGTAGCGGTATACTTCAAACGTTTCAGTATATTTAAAGTTCAATACATGAATCTTCTAAAAGAAAATTTGATTTTTATTGGTAAAGAGAAGCTTTGAGTGTGTTATTTAAAATGACATTTGCTTATTGTCTGTAAATTAAAAAAACAAAACTTTTATGTGATTGTTGTCATGTTGTCAAGGAAAGAATTTTAGAAATAATAAACGAGGTTAGAGACTTGAAGTTTTTCATTTCCCCACTAAAAAATAAAGTAAAAGATGATAATTTTTAAAAATTATTGTCTTGAAGAAACATAGCATCGTTATGAGAACGTAAAACATGCATTTTGTTAATGTTGCTGCTATGTCTTCCAATCCCGATTTTATTATCTATGATCAATTTCTCATATGTCGTTTTTTTTTAACCTTACTCATTCATATTACTATTAGAATCGATAAAGGCCCGATCCATAGCCAAATTGCTCCTACTAGATCTGGTGGGATTTGAATCTCCCACCTGGTGCCTAGCTAGATCAGGGGCAAACCAAATGAGCCACCTGCTTCTTAGCCTCATATGTCGTTTTAGATGGAAAATATTGATTGCCCTTTTAGAAAGAGATTTTCTTTTATTTTGATATATGATTATTGGCTAAATTCTCTTCTAAGGATAAAAGTACAGAAAATGCAGTTAATTTGGCTATTTCATTGCATAGATATTGTATATTATATATGATAGAACAATCCTTTAATATGCAGAATTTAATATGCAGAAGATAACAACTTGTAAAACAAAAAACAAAAAAAAATGAATTACTCATTGTCATCATTTACGTGGTGGGTGAGTAGTGATTAGGCGTGAACTATGAGGAATGATTTTGTTTTTTATTCCTTTTTCCCTCTCAAAGTGGTTACCTTTCATTAAAGTTTTCTTCTTGTCTTCCATCTTTTAATGCTTTTGTATTCTTTCACGAATCATAACATTGATAAGTTTCAAAATCTAAGATAAATATATATTCACAGAGATATTCAGTATCAAAACAAGCTGAAGATGGGGAAGAAGAAACAAGCCGAAGCAGAAATCATCTTCATTGCTTATCCAGCACCTGGTCATCTTCTTGTCTCTATTGAATTCGCTAAATCTCTCATCAAACGTGATGATCGAATCCATACCATTACCATCCTCCATTGGCCATTACCTCTTTCTCCTCATGCTCACCTCTTTGCTAAATCTCTTGTTGCTTCACAGCCTCGAATTCGTCTTCTCGCTTTACCTGAATTACAAAACCCTCCACCATTGGAGCTTTTCTTTAAAGCTCCTGAAGCTTACATTCTAGAGTTCACAAAAAAAACAGTTCCCTTTGTCAAAGAAGCACTTTCAAGTCTAGTTTCTTCTCGTGATGGATCTGGTTCGGTTCGTGTTGTTGGTTTGGTTCTCGATTTCTTTTGTGTCCCTATGATCCAAGTCGCAAATGAACTTAACCTTCCTTCTTACATTTTCTGTACATGTAATGCTGGTTTTTTGGGTATGATGAAGTATCTTCCTGAGAGACATTGCAGAGACCCCTCCAAGCTTGATTTAAACTCTGGAGACGATGAACATCCAATTCCTGGTTATGTTTGCTCCGTGCCGACGAAGGTTATGCCTCCAGGTCAATTCGTGAGTGAGTCTTATGAAGCTTGGGTTGAGATTGCAGAGAAATTCCCAGAAGCGAAAGGTATTTTGGTGAATTCATTCTCAGGACTTGAGAAGAATTCATTTGATTACTTCGCTAATCGTCCTGAAAATTACCCTCCGGTTTACCCGGTCGGACCGGTTCTTAGTCTAGAGGATCGTCCATCTCCGAATCGTGACCCATCTGACCGGAATCGGATCATGAAATGGCTCGATGACCAACCCGAATCGTCAATTGTGTACCTCTGTTTCGGGAGCTTAGGAATCCTCGGTGCACCACAGATTGAGGAGATAGCTCGAGCCTTGGAACTCGCTGGTCACATATTCCTTTGGTCAATTCGTACAAATCCGACGGAGAAAGCTAGTCCGTACGATCTGTTACCGGAAGGATTTCTCGATCGAACGGTGAATCAAGGATTGGTGTGTGATTGGGCACCACAAGTGGAAGTTCTGGCTCACAAAGCCATTGGAGGTTTTGTATCTCATTGTGGTTGGAACTCAGTGCTTGAGAGTTTATGGTTCGGCATTCCAATCGCCACGTGGCCAATGTACGCTGAGCAACAGCTAAACGCCTTCACGATGGTGAAGGAGTTAGGGTTAGCTGTGGAGCTGCGTTTGGATTACGTCTCGGCTTACGAAGAGATTGTGAAAGGTGAAGAGATTGCAGGAGCCATACGATCTCTAATGGAGGGTGAGGATACGCCGAGGAAAAGAGTTAAGGAGATGGCGGAGATTGCGAAGAAGGCTTTAATGGACGGTGGATCTTCCTTTGTTGCTGTTAAAACATTCCTCGATGAATTGATTGGCGGGGAACCGTAACGTCGGCGTTTTGATATGGTCTGTCTGATCTTAATAAACTCATTTCGGTTTAGAAATCCAAACCGGTTAGAGACTGTACCAAACAAATTGATTCCAAACTTTATTGAAAATAAATTGACAAAATCTGAAATCAATCTCATTACGTTATTTTCACTCAGATGAAATTCAGATTTCGCAGGGTATCAATCAAATTGTATATTTTTTAATTGGGCCGGGCCTATGTTAGCCTTTTAATTTGTAGTGACTCAAATGTTAAACTTTGTTTTGGTAATATAACTCCAACAGAGGAAGCGACAGAGAGATACGGGCAAAGGCTGTAATTCTGTGATTTATCCTTTTGAAAAAATTACTATCTCCCAAAAGTTATCTTGAATCTCCACATTTTTATTTTCAGACATCAACCATCAAAGACTCTCATTTTTTTTTTCTGTATTCATTGCCTTTCTCTTTCTTCCTCAATTATTTTCTAAGTCAATTTCTATGTTATTTTTTTTTCCAAAATAAAGATTTCTATTGATCATTGAAATAAGCTTACACCTATTGAACAAAATAGTTAGTATCAGACATGATTATAATTATGCTTTAAAGTAATACTAGAGTAGAAACGATACCAAAAGACTCAAAAGTACTAACATATCTAGACTTAATAACACTTAATCAACCATTAAAGACCTTAATTGTATAGACAAAAACTACTCTCTTTCGATTTCTTGAACAGGAAGCTAGAAAGACGTTGGGGTTTTGTTAGATGGTTCTTCTTTAAAATTGGGATAACGTTTTGGTTTTGTTTCTCGATTGAGTAAAACTTGAACGTCCTGTTGCGTAATAGTTGTAGCAAGGTCCAATTTAAATGTGACAGAGTAGTTTTTAAAGTCTTCATTGTTTAGAGCTATTTCTCTAATTATGTCAGGTAGAGAGGGGAAACCATCAATCCTATTTGTCATCTCTAAACTAAAATAAGCTGTAATCTGAACTTGATATGTAGGAAGCATTTCTTCTTCCTCAATAGATTGATATTTCATGTGAGAGTGCATTGCTGAAAAGTTGTCTTGAGGTTGAGCTATCTCCTCTATTTCATTGAGATAGTAAAAAGGAAGTAGAACATAAGTGCACATAGTAGTATCCTGAGTCAATTTTTGACAATTGAGACAAAAATTGGAAACTCCTTCGTAGGGAAGGAAGACATGGAGACGTCAATTGGAGACGCCTTCGTAGGGAAAGAAGACGTAGAGACGTCAATTTCTATGTTAATTCAAACTCGGTCTATATTAGTTTTTATTTTGGTGTAAAATTTCATTTTATCTTCCTCACTTTTTCTTCTTTCGAAATTTATGTGTATCATAGAATTTAATTTTGTGCAATAAGTTACAAATCTTCTAATTGGTTTCTATTACATTAACTTCTTGTTGTGCTAAGTATTTTTTCTTCTATTATCAAGAGAACCTTGCTTCATTTCTTTTCACTAAATTCAAAGTTTTCATTTTTTTAGCAGAGAAAAAAATCAAAGTTTTCATTTTCAAAGTTTCCTTCAAAAATATATTGTTAGAAAATTAAGCAATTTTTAACCAACAAATATTTCAAAATCTCACTTTTTTGTTGTATTTTTGTGGTTTCTTATACAATTTTTTATTATTCTGGCATAAAAACTGAAAAATGGATTTTAGTTTGACTATTACTTTTAGAGTGAGTCATGTTCTCATTATGATTGTACTTTACAAAAAGAAAGTTTTTATTAAAACTTTTTCTTTTAATAAAAAGCTGGAAATTGTTATTATTGGGTCATTATGAAAGCTATTAGGTGTATTGGCATAATTGGATTAAGTAGAGGTTTTGTTTTCATTTCTACTCTTTTAGAAAAACAGAAAAATTTAAATGGGAATCCAATTTTTTCTTCTTGACGAGTTATACTCATATAATTTCATTATGTAAAATTTTGGAATAGAGAGTTTTTTGTTTATTTTATAGTCTTGTGCAATTTCTGTACTATTTTTACATATGTGCTACAATTGTTGTTATATTAAGAAAAATAAACTTCTTCTTTCGAAATTTATGTGTATTGCAGTTTTAATTTTGTGCAACAAGCTACAATTATTCTAATTGGTTTCTAACTATTGTAGTTCTTCTAATTAGTTTCTAACAATTACAATTTATCACTCTTGTTTACATTAACTTCTTGTTGTGCTAAGTAGATTTGTTTTTTTCTTTTATTTAAAGAAGACTTTGCATTTCTCTTCAGTAAGTTCAAAGTTTTCATCTTTTAACCAAAAACATTCATAATTTTCATCTTTTAACCAAAAACATTCATAATTTTCATCTTCAAAGCTTCCTTCAAAAATGGATTTTTAGAAAATTAAGCAACTTTTAACGAACAAATATTTTAAATCACACTATGTTGTTGTATCTTTGTAGGTTCTTATGCATTTTTTTGTTAATCTACCATAAAAGAAGATATACAAAAACAAAAAAAGAATGGTTTTTAGTTTGGCTATTACTTTCTGAGTGAGTCATATTCTTGTAATGGTCTTACTTTACAAAAAAAAAATTTTCGTACAACCTTTTTATCAAAAAAGCCGATAATTGTTGTTATTGGATCATTATTAAAACTGTTAGGTGTATTGGCACAATTGGGTTAATTATAGTTTTTTTTCCATTTCTACTCTTTTAGAATAAGAAAAAGGTTTATATGAGACGTCTACCATTCTTTCCTTGATGAGTTATACTCACATAGTTTCATTATGTAAAATTTTGGAAATAGAGGATTTTTTCTTTTATATAAAAAGGACTTTGCATTTCTTTTCAGTAAGTTCAAAGTTTTCTTCTCTTAACAAAAAACATTCACAATTTTCATATTCAAAGTTTCCTTCAAAAATGGATTTTTAGAAAATTAAGCAATTTTTAACGAACGAATATTTCAAAACCCCACTATGTTATTGTATCTTTGTAGGTTCTTATGCATTTTCTTGTTATTCTACCATAAAATAAGATATATAAAAACAAAAAAGAATGGTTTTAAGTTTGGCTATTTCTTTATGAGTGAGTCATATTCTCGTAATGGTCTTACTTTACAAAAAAAAAAATTTTCGTACAAACTTTTTTATCAAAAAAAGCTGATAATTGTTGTTGTTGGATCATTATGAAAACTGTTAGATGTATTGACAAAATTGGGTTAATTAGAGTTTTTATTTTCATTTCTACTCTTTTAGAATAATAAAAGGGTTTAAATGGATAGTCTATTGTTCTTTCCTTAATGAGTTGTACTCACATAGTTTTATTATGTAAAATTTTAGAAATAGAAGATTTTTTTGTTTATCTGATAATCTTGTACAATTATTGTACTGGTAGTTAGCCGACTTTAAAAGAAAAATATTCTCATAAGTGTAAGATCCTACATATGTGCTACAATTGCTTTTATATTCACATACAGCTTTTCAAACTCAAATTCCAACACCAAGAATTCAAGATGGCTAAGGAACTCAAAATACATAAGAAGCTAAAAATTGTTGCTAGTCATGTGTTTTTTATTTTATCTTTCATTGTCTTTTTAATGTTTAAGGTCCACTAACTTTAATGTTTTTTTTTATGTAATGTTTTTTAGTTAGTGAATGTAATGTTTTATTTTTCTAATTATTGTAATGTTCTTTTTTAAGGTGGATGAAATTCATGTGTCAAACAAAATACCCTATCTCTTCTTCTTTACATTAATAATTATGTTATTACCTCGAAAGACATTTATCCTAATTTTATTATCTCATTACTTTGGAAGATAAACAAATTTTAGTGAAAGCTTATTCTTTTTATTTTTTTCTCTATATTTATTTAGCTTTTTCTAGATACCAAATATGAATTTCTAAAACATAAATAAGTTTTTTTTTGTTCTAATGAAGAAAGAGGGAATATGTAGTTACATACATGCGAGAGAAGGAATAAGAACCATCAATAATAGCGTTATGAGCCCCAACAACATCAACTCCGCAATTCCTAAAACCACTTTATCTATAGATCTTAGCCTTGGAAATAGAACTATACCTGAATTTTTCGACCCAACTTGAACCGAATTTTAGATAATTTGGGTAGAGTATTTATTTCATATTTGGGTAGTTCTGTATGTGTTTCATTTTATAATTGAATGGTGATTCGAGTAGTATAGTCTGGGTTGGGTAGTTTGGATATATGGTCAACTAAATATTTAGTATTTTTATTGAAATTTTTAGTGATTCGGATCGGTTCATGTCTAATTTTTTAGTTTTTTTTGGATATTTTGGTTTTTTCAGATTTTTTGGGTTCATTCGGAACCATTAGATACTATCCGAACTACCCGATATCTGACCTGACCCAAATCTACATTTTGATTAGTTCGAAACAAATTGAAAAATTGATAAATATCCGAATTCTGAATAACTCAACCCGAACCGACCCGAGCTAACCAAATTGACATCCTTATTAGCTCCGCTAACTTAATCAAAGCTAGTATAAAATCATAACTTCATAGACTCAAGCTACTTTATAATCTGTCATAGACAAAAGATTTCAAATTCTTAGACTCACCCTACATATAATCTATTACAGTCATATTTAAGCATGTTTAATTCGGATATTAGATTAGGTTCGGTTTGGATTATACGGGTTATGGATTATTCGGTGAAACAATTTACTTACCAAATTAAACTCGAATCCATATCGGATCGGATCGGATTTTAGTTGGATTCGGGTTTTTTGGGTTAAACGTGAACAAAATATATTGATTAAAATTTTAATTTTTAAAATATTGATAAATTATATATCATGGAATTTGAGTTGTAAAGTGTAATTGTATTAATCACCAGTAGGATTACATACACTTAATAAGCTAAATGCTAGTTGCTAAGTATATACAAAACTAATTTCATTACATACAATATTCTAAATAAATAATAAAATAGATATAATTATATATAACTACATATATAATAGGGTTTTTTGGGTTATACGAGTAAAACCTGATCCAAACCCGAGTTTATCGGGTTCTTCAAAACTATATCCAATAGAATATTTAGGATTATCCAAACTATTACCATACACATTATCTCGATTCGGATCGATTCGGGTCGGTTCGGACAACCCGAATTAAACAGGGTTGGTTCCCATTTCACTTAAAGATTGTATTTGTATGAAAGAATTGGTACATTACAATATCATAAACTCTGTAAATGAGTCCTAAATCAGGAAATTCGCAACAGATCAGCATAAACAGTAGTAAACATTCAAACTTTAAAGACTCTCATACCAACCAAAAAAAAAAAAAAACTTTAAAGACTCAAACTACTTATAGAATCTAATTAAGTAGTTACATACATGCGAGAGAGACACCTCTAAAGTGGGTCATGTGTAGCCGCTCGGTGATTCCGTGTATGTTATGGTTACTTTATCAAAATCATCATTAATTTACTAATCCTACGATTATCTAAACCAAATAACCCATCAACATTGTTGGTACCAGGTCTAAAAGTCTGAAGAGACCCAATAACGAAGAACAAGAGAAAGTGGTCCAGGCTGAGCAGGTGGCAAGACGAGCATCATAGCGTCCGAGGAGCGAGCACGCGAAGCCGGGAAAGCGCAGTCGACTTAGCGAGCAATCAATCTCCGCGGAGCTCACCTAAAATCAAGGAGGAAATCTCGGAGAATCTTGAGAGGATCTTCTCCAAAACCCTAGAGCAAAAGCCTATAAATAATAGTTTAAAACCTAGGAATAGACACAAGAAAAACGGGAGAGAAAAGTCCTAGAGCTTGAAAGATTTCTTTCGCCTTTGTTTGTAATCCGTTGTCATCTAATAAAGTATTTGATTCGAAGTTCCGAAATTAGATAACGAGTGTTGAGTTCTAGCATCAATATTTTGGCGTCCACCGTGGGGCTTCGAATCATTCTGACCGAAAAGTAAATCGACAGGCGGCAAAAATGGATCCAACGAACAATCACGGTGACATACGAATGGCATCGAACGCAGGTCAAATGGGACAACCAACGAGTACCGTAACTACGCGAGGACAAACCCTAATCGACCTACGACAAATGATGGCAGACCTGGTAGAGCAAAGTAATCGACGCACGGATCAGATCCTTGGAAGGCTCAACGCCCAGGATCAACGATTCAATCAGCTCAAGGCTCAACTCCCTCGACAAAGTAATCAGCATCCTGCTGACCCACCGGTTATTCCGGCGGGAACCAGCCGAAACAAATAACAACCCAAAAGTGCCAGGCACCAAGCAGGCGACCAAGAAGCACAGGAAAGCGATGCTCGGCAAACAACCGATCAATTCGAAAAATCTCAAGGAAACGACATAGCCAGAGAGCTGGAGGAGATGCGCACCCTCCTCGCTGCTCAGCGAGCAGAGCATGCGCAAATACGGTCTCAAATCAACCGGGCGACGACTGCGGCCCCTGACATCCATAGAGTGGTGGAGTCAACAAGACAATCCCCCTTCACTCGGCGGATTTTGGTCGCCACGATTAAGGACATTGGAAACATCAAATTTCCNTCGCCACGATTAAGGACATTGGAAACATCAAATTTCCCTCTTATTCGGGAGATTCTGATCTAGTGGCCCACCTGAGGATATTCCGATTCACT
>OVBA01009784.1:0-10001 GCA_900406435.1 Lepidium aucheri
TATAATTTGTATGAAGAATGATTTAATAAAGAATAACTCTCTTTATTATAGATTAGGAAAATAACTCAAAACCTAAACTCTCAATCTTTAGATTACAAGAATAACTCTCTCTAAAGCTCTCAATCGAATTGGTGAATATTGTTATGACTCAACAACCCTATTTATAACCACATATCCTAATCCTAATTGATATAGGTAACTCTAGTTCTAGATAACTCCTAGAATCTAATTAAACCTTATCTTCTTAGGATAGCTTGCACTTCAAGCTAATCTCTTGATCTTATCATCAAGCTTATCTTCAACAGTATAGAGGTGTCATGTTGCCACAAATTTTTGAAGCTGTATTGTTTAGTATCAAAACTTGAGTAGCAAAAAAGCTTTTGATGTCCCCAAAAAGATTTTAAAGCGATGAGAAAAACGTACAGGAAATAGACGATGAGCTTTCATATGTGTGATTGTGACAAGATTGTAGGCTCATAAATAAGATGGAATAGATCAATCTAAGCACTAAACAAGAGAAGCAAAATTATAAAATTATTCAAAGAACAAACTAGAAAAAACTTTAAATTGAAATCTAGAGAAACATGAAGACAAGAGTTGAATTCTTTCTCCTAAATCCAAAAGAACTCTCACGTGAGGTGGTTAAGCAGAGTATTTGAATTATATGATACAATCACGATTACACTATAAAACCTTCACTCTCTTATAAAATCTACGAATTAAAAACACTATTTTATACTCTCTAATTAAACTTACTTTGTGAGAGAGAGAGGAAAGAAAATTTTGTGTATTCTGATCACTAGACCAAGTCACATTATAGAATCAAGGTAGCCATTTAACACAAATCTTTTTTGCAATTAGTGCTAAAAATGGAGATGTCCGATACATTCTAAATACAAAATAAAAAAGACATGTAAAAGGCCGCTTTGGTTATGGGCCTCATAAATTTGATAAGTGATTAAAGCTTTAAACCTTATCTTTATCTTGATTAAACAAATCTCAGCCCAATTTTATACTCATATTATTTGTTTTTCACACTGCTCTCTTTTATTATCTATTTTTCATTCAACTTGTCTTCAAATTTTATAAATAAATACACCACTCGATAGTGCTCAATACTAAAAATCTAAAAATCCAAAATATGATCATTCCAGTGTCGAACATTATGTTAGAATTACATCAAAAATTTGACCGAAACCATTATATCAAGAGTTGAAGTTCCCACAAAGATTTGAGGAACTTGGGACTAATAGAGAGTGTCTAGAATGCATTGGTCTGTCTCAGCAAAGTGACTCAAATATGGTCGAAGAATCATGCAACCAAAGGCCCTTGCATGTTTTTCATACTCAGTACTCTATATATCATATATGGTACACAGGTAGTGATTGTGCCCATAAAGTGTGTGTGTGTGTATGTTTTTTTGTTTGTTAAAGATTGTGGCCATTAAGTTTTGATCCTTGTTTTAAATTTCTCCATTATGTTGACAGTATAGGATATTTCACAGCAAGCTGAGTTGGAAGATTTCTCCATTATGATCAAATCAATGAAAAACCATGCGTGATCAAACAAATAATGACAAAACGAAAATCTAAACAAAGTATAACTACCCATCACATGCACCACTACGTACACATGCCCAACTTGTGTATAATGTTTATTAGTTCCCAACTTGTGTTTGTTCCGAATCAATCTTCAAAAGTTATATCAATTATAAACTGATTTTCTTCATTTAAAAAAACCTATAAATAAGTGTCGTTTGGTTAGTTGTATAATGTAGTAACCTAACTTAGTTGACAATATTTATCTTATAGCACATATGTATATTACATAGTGTACTGTACATCTACCTAATAGACAATAATCATGTGTCTATTATATAGTAAGGTCGAGCCTTTATAATGAAATCAATTAGGTATCACTTGTACATTATGTGGTTACATATAGTTCAAAAAAAATGTTCTTTGGTTTTAGTAGTAGATAGTAGTAGTACTATATTGCATACTATTCAGTGACTTCACATTTTTACTTTTTTCTGTCGAAATTGTTCCCAATGGACCACTATGACAGCGGATTATATTCAGAAAGATAAAAGATAAATAGGCTTAAAAACATGCGACTCAATAAAAATTTCACGAAGAGGAAGGGCCGCCACTCCTTGCATAAATATTGCAGCCACGTGTCATCCCTTTAAAATCACTGTCATGCAGGTTGCTGGTGAATACGCCAATGAAAGTGCTACCGGAAAACACAGCTCGACCAACTCTACTCTCTGAATCTATAACCAAGTTGTTTTCAAAGTAAGAATTATCGATTTCTGTTTTGAGATTAAATATCCCTCAACTCTCGCCGCGGATCCTTAACTCTCGCCGCCTATCCTCACCTCCAAGAGACTTCGGAACCGCTGGGATCCAATCTATTGGTCCTAGTCTTGAGCCACAGTCAATCTCCTCCTCAAGAGTGGTAAAAGTTATAGAAGATATTATTCCCGAAATAAGAGGTTGACTTTGAGAAGTGAAGGTGTCGCAGTCCTTAAGAATACCACGAATGAACATGGAAGAAATATCTGATTGCTATTACAGAATAATATCTCATATCGGAAGTTGGAAAGGATCATCTCTAGTATATAAGATATGAGTTTCTCCACTCATTGCCAATTAGTTTTGAGTTGAAAGTCCATATTATAATATGGTATAAGAGCCCACGATCCACACTGTCCAACCCGATCTGACCCAAAGTTGGTCTAATTATCGATCCATCCCCAAACATATAGAATATGGGCTTCTAACTCAAAACCAATTGGCAATAAAGGATATTATTCCCTAATACGCCCCCTCGAAATGATGGCTCTTTGACCATTAATCTTGATATGTACAGGGATAGATTGACAGCACTGATATTGGGTGTGGGTTGTCGTTAATGGACGAACTTTGGGTCAGATCGGGTCAAACAGTGTGGATCATGGGCTCTGATACTATATTAGAATATGGGTTTCCAACTCAAAACCAATTGACAATGAGTGGAGAGGCTCATATCTTATATATACTAGAGAGGATCTCTTCCAACTTCTGATGTGGGATATTATTCCCTAATAATTACAGCCAAAATAGCCGGGATATAACCAACCAAAAAGTTGGAGAAAAGAATAACGAAAAGAAATTTCGGAGTTTATTACCGGCTAAAAACCAGAACCGAGTTTAAACCTATACCTAAAGGCAAAGATTCTACATATATCTCTCAGAAGATGATGATATGAGAAGAGAAATAGAGGAAAAAGCTCGCAGAAAAAAGTTCTTAGAGAAAATTTTCTCTCTAAAAATAGAGAGAAAGAGCTTTTCATATTTAGAGAAACAGAAGCTGAACGATTCGCTGTATTGATCTGATTTACAGAGATATCAAATATAAAGTAAAGCTAAGCTAAAATATCGACTAAACTGAACAAACTAACAAACTAGTGAATTATCAATAACAAAATATAGGAATATACGGATCTATCTACTTAATGTTAAACCATGAATAAACCAAACTGTGAGAGTAAACCATACTCCAATACCCCCCCTTCAAGTTAGAGCATACACATTGAGAATTCCCAACTTGAATTTAAGTGAACTGAAACTCTCGCGACCAAGTGGTTTGGTAGAATGTCTGCCAGTTGTGTCGTAGTAGAAACATGCCGAAGCCGAATTGTCTTGAGTTTGAATTCATCTTGGACAAAATGTAAATCCAATTCCACATATTTTGTTCTCTCATGGAAGACTGGATTTGTAGCAATATAAATTGCAGACTTGTTATCACAAAACAAGTTCATTGGTTGATCATGATCAATACCTAATGATACCAGCAACCGTTTCAGCCACAACAATTCTTGTGTTAGGTAAGCAATTCTTCGATATTCAGCCTCAAATGAAGACCAACTCACTGTATCATGTTTCTTTGTCTTCCAAGCTATGGGTGAATCACTAAACTGAACAATGTAACCAGAAACTGACCGCCTAGTAAGAGGACAACTGCCCAGTCTGCATCACACCAGCCCGTGAGTTGAAGGTTTCCATTAACTCTCAGCAAAATACCCTGTCTTAGATCTGACTTTAGATATCGCACTAAGCAAAGTGCTGCCTGTCAATGATCTTCACGTGGTTTGCTCACGAACTAAGAGAGAACGTGAACAGAAAAAGCCAAGTCTGGTATCCTGACCAAAAGATAAATGAACCGTCCCAATAATCTTCTATAAACCATTGGATCTGTAAGTAGTGGAGAAGTAGAGAGAGCTAACTAATGATTATATTCTAGTGGAAACGAGGAAGGTTTCGGAGCAAGCATATTAGTCTCTCTTACAATGTCCGTTGCATATTCTCTTTGATAGAGATAAAAAATTCCAGCTTCGTTTCTAGCAACTTCAATTCCTAAGAAGTATTTTAACGGACCCAAATCCATCATATGAAAGCAAGAAGACAAGTAATCTTTGAACTCCTCTGTGGCTTTGGAACAATTTCCAGATATAATCAGATCATCCACATAAATCAGTATATTCAACTGAACACCTTTCTTAGACATAGTAAACAATGAATAATCTGACCTCGATTGTGTAAACCCATATTTCAGCAAAGCAGATGTCAATTTCTCAAACCAGCGCCTTGGCGCCTAGCGCAATCCGTAGAGAGATTTCTTAAGTCTGCAAACTTTGTTTTTGTTTTCTGTTTGAAAACCCGAAGGTAACTTCATGAACACATCCTCTTGCAAATCACCGTGTAGAAAGGCATTTTGAACATCCATCTGATGGATTTCCCAACCTTTCTTACACGCCACATCGAGAAATAAGCGGATTGTGTCCATTTTAGCAACTAGAACATATGTCTCTCCAAAATCTTCACCAACTACTTGTTTGTTACCAAGTGCAACCAGTCTTGATTTGAACGTTTTAACTGATCCGTCATATTTGAATTTCACTTTGAATACCCACTGAGAACCAATAGCTCGTTTTCCTATTAGCAAATCAACAATTTCCTAAGTTTTGTTTTCTTCTAGTGTCAAAACTTCATAGCTCATTGATTTTTGCCATCTTTTAGCTAGCATAGCTTCTCAGAATGATTGTGGCTCCTTTTTCTTGATTAAAGTAGTTACATAAGCTATGTGAGTCTCTGAAAACTTGGTAATTGATTCGAGTATAGGATAAACTGTTTTAGCCGACGTAGATGCTTCTGAGAGTACTTCTGCCAAATTTGTATTTGGGGGGTTTTTCGATTCAACAACATTATTCTTCAACAAGACTGGCGGTAATTTGTGGCGTTGACCTTTCCAAAAATCTATTGAGTCGGCAGTGGGTTGAAGATGCGTTGGCGTCAGCTCTATCGAAAAAGATGATGGTACCGTAGAAAATGTGGGTCCACTTAATTCACTTGAGACATCTTCTTCATTATTCTCTTGTGGGCCATTATTTAGCATTTGTGGCCCAACTGATGGAGAATTTATGTTGTGGGCTTGGACTTGATTTTGTGCGATTTGTTGTCCAAAATCTTCATCTATATTCAGCAATTAGAATCCACAACCTAGTTTCCTCTGCAAACGACAAAACCGACTGCAAAACTTTATTAAACGGGAATTTGTTCTCAGAGAAGACAACATCTATAGAGACAAAATATTCTGCTCTATTGATATCATATAACCTTTAGCACTTTTGTCCATAAGGGTATCTAACAAACACACAACAATGAGAACGAGTAGCAAACTTATCACCTTATCGTTGCTGATGGTGTGCATAACTCAAACATCCAAATACACGGATGTGTGAGTAACTTGGTGTTTTCTGATATAGTCTTTCAAAAGGTGTCAGATTTTTGATTACAGCACTAGGTGTTCTATTAATCAAGTAACAAGTTGTGAGAACATATTCTCCCCAAAATTCTATTGGTAGAGAAGGTTGAAACATTAAAGCTCTAGCCACGTTTAGAATGTGTCGATGTTTGCGTTCAACACGTCCAATTCTATTGTGGTGTTCCCACACAGGAGGATTCATGTTTGATTCTGAGTTTTGCAAAGAAAGACGTTAAAGCAACACCTAGAATAATCATCTACAATTGTCAAAAAATATTTTGCACCACAATGAGCTGGTGTTGGATAAGGCCCCCAAAGATCCACATAAATTAACTCAAAAATCTGAGTAGTTTTATTAATACTAATTGGAAAACAATCTCGAGTTTTTTTTGCGCGGAGACAAACATCACACGCTTTAATCGAAGAAACAAAGACAGAGACATTAGAAAGCAAAGAGACTATTTTCGGAGAAGGGTGACCCCTTCGACTGTGCCACACCTCAAACTCATTTTCTTTTGTTGTGACCACTAAAACAGATTCCAAACTGCGAAAAAATGAAAGGTACCATTAACTCTTCTACCCGCCCAAATCACCATCCTGGTAATGCAGTCCTGTATCACAAGATACTGATTAGCTACTTGAAATACACAGTGATTCTCATTCATTAACTGCGTAACCAAAATCAACTCAGACTTTAGAGCTTCAACATAGTAAATTGATTTTAATTCCAAGTCCGGTCCAATCTGTATGGAACCAGCCTGTGTAGAGACATGCTTTCTCCCATCAGCCATGATTACCAAAACTGGAGGCATATCTTGAACATTGGATAACTTATCAAAACAGCCAGTTAAGTGATGGGAAGCACATGTGTCTAATATCCAAATTGAAGGAATATCTGTACCTGACAAGTGTTCAGTAGAAGATGACGTTGTGTTGCCTTTATTGAGAGGATCTTTCAACATTCTCCACTGATCATCACTCAATTTAACCTCGTCTCTATCTTGATCTGTGACGACATAGTTAGCCTGAGTTGTTGGTGAAGTGACTTGTGGCACATAAACTCGGTTTGAAAATTGAGTTTGGCCACGTCCACAACTTAAACCACCACGACCTCTTCCCATCAATGTTCGTCCTTTGGGTCTGTCACCCCACCACTCTGGATACCCAACAATAGCAAAACATTTGTCAGTAGCGTGGTCAGTTCGATTACAATGTGCACAAACCACGTTTGTTTCTCTTGTCTGAGATGTTGTCCTAAACATCTTTGTTTGAGCTGCAAATACCGTGACAGCAGGAGCTTCTTCAACCCCAAGTCTGAGATCTTCTTCCTATCTAACAGTGTTGTATACTTCCTCCAGAGATTAGATTGGTGCACGTGCTACAATTGAAGACCGTGTGGAGCAATACTGATCGTTGAAGCCGCACAGGAACTGATGTACTTGATCCTCATATCGATCTGCTTCTTGGAGTGTGCTCAGATTGCACTCATACTTGTCGTAACTAAACGTACGCAAGGGACATTGACCATTGAGACTATCCCATATCCGATTGAGCTTCCCATAATAAGCTTCAATACCCAAGCCTCTTTGTTTGCAGCAAGCCAACTCAGACTTCAATTGTTGCAGTTTAGAACCACTAATCATAGAAAAACGCTTCTTCAAATGATCCCACAGGTCCTTTGTGACCTCTCTATGCGAGATAGTCAAATGCAATGTGGGTTCAATCGTTATTCTGATCCACGAAATTAGAAGGGCTTGAATCATCTTCCAGTCTTCATAATCCGCTGAATCTTCAGCAAGTTTGGGAAGAGATCCATCAAGGTAACCAAATTTTTTCCTTGACAACAATTTTGTTTTCAAGCCAGTTGCCCACTCATCATAGTTTGTGTCTTTGAGGAGTGGATGCGAGATCACAGCACCGAGATTATCGGCGGAGGACAAATCATATAGAGAGATCGTCCTCCTCACTTCAGTTGCAACGTTTTCAGTTTTCAGTTTTGTTTCAGTGTTTTTTTTTTGAAATTTGAATTCAGGCTCTGATACCATAAAGAAAAACAGAAGATGAACAATTTGTTGTATTGATCGTGATTTACAGAGATATCAAATATAAAGTAAAGCTAAGCTAAACAATCGGCTAAACTGAGCAGACTAACAAACTAACGAATTATCAACAACAAGATATAGGAATATGCGGATCTATCAACTTAATGTTAAACCATGAGAAAACCAAACGGTGAGAGTAAACCATACTCCAATAACATTATTAGTTTAAATTTCTAGAAATGGTAAAATTGGAAAATACAAGGATTTAAAGCATTTTTTTGCACAAAATTTTTGATTTATGTGACTAGTTGTATTTACTTTTTGTTACAGTTAGTAAGAAACCTATCTCCAAATCTTAGTTTGTAAACAAAATACTTAACAAAATCCAAAGATATCACTACTTAAAATAAATATCTTGTTTAGACGGAACGATCAAATGTTTTCGCAAGAGGCCATGACACAATTATCTATGTTTTTGTAAGGTTCCAATCATTTTGGGTGGCGACAAATTAAATTATCAAAGATCATATCCTAATGACAGCCAGGTATGTTGGTCATCATTTAAAAGCTTGTGAGACAAATTGGTTACTATCATTACTCGGATAATAGTAGTCTAATGCACAGTTTTAAAAGTACAACTCTGACAATGTATATAGTTACAAGATTGAGGTCAATGATCTCATTGGAGGGACTATTGTATTTGAAGTTGACCAGGTAACTTATATTACTAAAATAATAAAAGACAGTTTAAATTATATTCAAATTGTCTACAACATCACAACATCAATATACATCCCGGTGAGAAAAAATCTTATAATTGCTGCGGAAATTAATTAAAAATAATAATTAAAAGATAATTTCGAAGGTGGTAGTTTACAGCAAAGTAGGGTCCCACGAATAACGTGACTGACTGGTTTGCGCGTTTTTGCTAATGTCATAAGTCACCACAAATAAAAACTTGCCACGTGTACATATACAGATAAGTCATGACGGCCATGTTGTGGGACCCGCCTTAGCTGTTTATTCTTCATTCATCACTTTTGTTTCAGTCCTAACGCAGATGATAATAAATATTTCCTACCCACATTATTACATACTCCTATATAGTTATATATGTTAATTAATTTTTTTATTTACAAGGACATAGTCAAAACTCATTTTAATCTTCTAAAACAGTAGAAAAAAATTGAATTTGGATGTTATATATGTGAATTAATTAAGAATGTAATATGTAAGGATATATACTAATTTTTTTTTATTAATACTGGATCATAATTATCTCACCAATTAAGTAAGTTTATGTGACAAAACTCTATTAAAAGATATGTAAATATTTCTGCCTATAATAAATTTACCATCTGTCATTATATTAAAAAGTCATCTACCACCACGATGTATACAAACTTACATCAAATATTTGGTATACATTATTTTTTGTTTTATTTACGAAAATTTGTAATAAAGAAATATCTATTTGCAATTTTGAAGAAGAGATCAACAAACATGAGCTAAAGCCGACCGACCAAATTCGTGACTCCTCGACGATCCCCAGAAATATACGTGATTACGCGTAGTTAAGGTAAACGGCAAATTATTTTATATAAACTAGTTGGTGACCCGCCCTTCGGGCGGGATTTATATCACTGTGAATTAAGTTATAAATATATGAAAAAATCGATGTTATATGATAGATAATAGATAATACACGTTTATTTTGTAGAAAAAGTTTAGTTTAAGAGTATATAAAATAGAAACTAATATTTAGAAATACATGTTGTATTTGAATTGTTCATTTTACGTTTATTATGGAAATTAATATACATTTTCATCAAGGAGTAACATGTCAATTTCTATGAGTTCTCTACTTTTTTGACATTAGAGGCTTCCGAAAGCCTTGCAATGACATGTTGAAAAGTCCGACCAACTTTCAATTTTAAAAAAGTGAGGTGTGAAGTTTCCATTTTGTTTAATTTGGTGGGATTTTAGAGAGTTAATATGTAATGAGTGACTATGATTCCAAATGATGGAAGAGTAAGAGAGAAGTTACATTTGTGGATAGTTAAGATAATGTACTGGAGAGTAAGACAATGTAGTGGATCGAATTCGTCAATACTCTTAGTAATTTATATATGTTTCCAATAGGTATAAATT
>OVBA01009785.1:0-10001 GCA_900406435.1 Lepidium aucheri
ATATCCATCACTTACATATTATTATTGTACATGATAAATGTTTTTTAATTTCAAATTAATATAGCTTCTTCATAGTTATATGTTTATATGTTTGATCTATGTGTATATATATATAATATGCACATTAAACCTCTTTCATTTATTATTTTTAATCAAAAATTATAATTGTTAATATTNAAAATGCTTATGTGTATTAATATTTTGTTTTGATTGGTTATTTGAATTAAGAGTTTTAAGAGATGTGGTCCAATAAAAACACTCCAAAATGACACAGTGAGATGGAAAAAAACAACCTTGCTTTTGATAATATTCCTTTTTGACAATTTTAATTAGAATATATGTACTAATTAATTAAAATGCTTATGTGTATTAATGTTTTTTTTATTGGTTATTTGAATTAAGAGTTTTAAGTGATGTGGTCGAATAAAAACACTCCAAAATGACACATGTCAGATGGAGAGAAACAATCTTGCTTTTATATATATAATTCAAATAGGGTCTCTATATACCTTTTGGCTTTTTAGGGTACATCTTGTATTCACTATGCTCTATGTAACATTAAATTTTCACGGGGAATTGCAAAGATGAATTTCAATGAATGATGTTTTTAGTATTGTCCTTATCTTTTTTTTTTTCTAAAATATTTTTCATTATGAAAAAATGACCAAAATATTTTTAGATTATTATTTTATATATTTTCAAACTTTTTTCGCAAAAAAATATTTCTGCCAAATTTTTTCGGCGAAACTTTTTTCGCGCCAAGCATTTTTTCCCTCAATATCTTTCCAGAAAAATTTTTATAAGAGAGTTTAAAATTTGTTATAAAGAGGGCTTATAAAATTTATACGAGTTAAAATTTTAAAATAACATTTCTTAAAATTTCTCTAATTTTATTTAAACCTTGTATACTCTATGGTTTATTGTAAACAAAACAGAAATGTGATTATGTCATTTTTGTACAATACAAAATTATAATGTCACCTAAAAGTGTATCATGTATCAAAAACTCTCAAACATTTAACTTGTTTACAAAAGAAAATCACACGTCGAATGCAAACAAATTTAACATCGAAAACCAAACCTTAATATTGTGTCTTTATCACCAAAAGAACAACAATCTTTTACCCAAATTCATGCAAATACAAAAACAACAAACCAACATGCTTGAAGAACCATTATCAGCCGTTTACTTTTTTGACACACTTGGTCAATCATATGCCTACACCTTAACGAATCTCTTCTCTTCTAATAATTTTCTATATTATCACTTATTTCCTCTTCTCCTTCTTCTTCAACTCTCAACCTCACCTTTTCAAATTCTCCTTCGTGGCCTCTCCACGGCGCCATTTTACGGTGCCCCACTGGCCCTTCACCCTTTTCCGTCACCTTCTGTCTTAAAAATCTAACCTTTATACGATTTCACATAATTTTCAGGTTAATAAAAAAAAAATGGCTTCAATCGCCTCTTTGTCTCTTCCACTACCGGCTACTCCTAGACAGCCTCTTTCTAATTGTCATCTTCCCGCCAAATCACGCTCTTTTTGTTCATCTTTATCTTCTATTCATTCTTCATCGATAAGTAAATTTGTAGATTTTAGACTGCGGCGGAGAAACGATGGCCGATTGGTGCCAGTGGTGGCTTGCTCAACGACGCCGTTTATGGGTAGAGTTGGATTGCAGTGGAGAGATGGGAATATGTCTTTGTTATCGTTTTGTGGAGGAATTGATGTTCCAGAGAGAGCTGATTCGTCTCAGTTTTGGTCTGCTTTGCTTCCTTTTGTCGTCGCTCTTACTGCTGTTGCTGCTCTCTCTTATCCATCCACTTTCACCTGGTTTGCACACTCTCTCTTTAGCTTATCCATGGACATATATTTCTGGAGAATTGATGAGAAAGTCTGTGGCTTGTACTCAATTTGTCTGCTTTACTACTGCATTGCTCTGTTTTGAAGGCAGATTTGAGTGTGTTTTAAAATGAATATCAGATGAAACGTTTTCAGGGTATCTAAAGAACTCTATGCTCCTGCTCTTGGAGGGATTATGTTATCTATCGGAATCCAGCTTTCCATTGACGATTTTGCTCTTGCCTTCAAAAGGTAATTAACCGGCCCCTTACCAGCTTCATGATATGTTTAGTTAAGCAGATGACTCCTAAAGCTCTTTAGAAGTAATTTTGTTGCAGACCTGTGCCATTATCTGTTGGGTTTGTTGCTCAGTATGTCCTGAAACCGCTTCTTGGGGTTTTAGTTGCTAAAGCCTTCGGGATGCCAAGGACCTTCTACGCTGGTTTTGTACTCACGTGTTGTGTGGCAGGGGCTCAATTGTCTAGCTACGCAAGCTCGCTAAGCAAAGCGGATGTGGCCATGAGCATTCTTCTCACTAGTTGTACTACTATTGCTTCTGTAGTCTTTACCCCTCTGCTAAGCGGTCTTTTAATTGGATCTGTAGTTCCCGTTGATGCAGTTGCAATGTCCAAGTCTATATTACAGGTAACAAGGTTTAGCAATATGATCATGAAGAACCAAATATTGTTCTCTTTTGAGGTCCAACGTGCTTAACCATCTGTAGGTGGTGCTTGTTCCAGTCACTCTTGGCCTTGTGTTGAATACCTATGCAAAGCCTGTGGTCACTCTACTCCGACCCGTGATGCCCTTTGTTGCTATGGTATGCACTTCATTGTGCATTGGAAGCCCGCTTTCGATAAATCGAAGTCAGATTCTTTCAGCAGAAGGCCTTAGATTGATTTTTCCAGTTCTTACATTCCATGCGGTAGCATTTTTCTTGGGATATTGGTTCTCTAAGATCCCAGGCATACGGTAACACCATCATATATCTTCTTGTCGTATTTTCTTAAACATTTTCCAAAATCCATAGAACTTTGAAAATTTATTGGCTTATTTTGTTTCCTTCTTTATACCAGGCAAGAGGAAGAAGTAAGTCGAACTATCTCCCTCTGCACGGGAATGCAAAGCTCCACATTAGCTGGGCTTCTTGCAAGCCAGTTCCTTGGAAGCAGCCAAGCCGTGCCAGCAGCTTGCTCTGTGGTTGTAATGGCCATAATGGGTCTATGCCTTGCCTCTTTCTGGGGTAATGGGTTCCGAATCAGGGATGTTCTGTCGCTACTAACACCGCAAAGCAATGACTATACTGCTGAATCATGAGCAATTCTCTGCAGCAGCAACAAACCTGTAAAGCAAGGGAATAAGCCTTGAGACATTGCTCACGCAAAATACTTTCCGGTTTTGAGTTGATACCCACACAGCACTTGGGAAGTAAAGACAAGGTTTAGAGGGGATGGTATAGGTAGTGTAGACAACATGGTTTGGTCAATCATCTTGTATGTAGCTGTAGCTTGGTAATTCATGATATGAAAAAGTGATTTTTATAGCTTCTCTGTGAAATCGTTCGGCAAAAATTCAGTAAAGGCAAATGCAGAAACCATCCAAAAAGTTGCAGAAAAAAGATACTAATATTGATTCAAAAGCAATATGATATTAGAGGCATTCAAGATTACATATGTTCTTCGACTCTTCCTGCCACATCAATACTAGAAAACACCGACGACAAACCTTATTCACTAAATCCACAATACATAGTAGATAAGAGAGATTAATTTCCATCCTTCAACTTAGTATCGTTGCTTGAATCTTCATCATCACCAGCACAATCATTATCAGTCTGTTTCACTGGGTACTTAATGGCATTGAGCTTGATCTTGCGTAGAGCCGCTTTGCCTAAATCAACACCACATACATCAGAAAGCCTCACCAAATACAACAACACATCAGATAACTCTTCTCCAAGATGCACTTTCTCTTCTTCTTTCCAATCTGGACATCCTCTAGCCACTTCCCCTTTCCATTGGAATATCTCTGATAGCTCTCCTACTTCACCCACCTGCAACATTTTCACACTCGTAAGCTCACTTCATCTCCTCTCAGCTAACGTAATCAATCATTTATAAACAACAAAACACAAGAAACATAATCTAGTTTGAAGACCTTATTTCTGACTTTGTTGACTAGATTGTGGGACAGAGAAACATGTGGCCAAATCAAAGTCGCAGTCTTTACTCAAGGAACAAGACAATCACATGTTTTTTTCGTGGTTAGGTCTTCAGATCTATGAGTCTTCCACTTACATATTACAGTCAAGTCCAAGGTTATAAACCCAAAACAGAGCAAGTAATATATTTTCGATGAAAACAAAGATCAAATTGGACAAAAAAATATAAAACATTGAAGAATAACAAACATGAAAAACTAAATCGAAGATCAATGAGATGGGAACAAATGAAAAAGACAAATTTGATAGAGAAAAAAAATAGCCAAACTTTTTGTTTATCAGGCCATCAAATAACAAGAAGACCCATTTCAATATTCTATAAGATATATGAAATAAACTCGAGATTATGAAAGTAGATGGAGTGAAAAAGATACCATGGCAAGAAGGAGATTCCTTGGACTGTGATACTTCTCCCAATCTCTAGCTTTTGCAAAATCATCCATTTTCTGTCTGAGAGATTCAAGAGAAACCACTTCCTCTTCTTCTCTTCTTTCTTCTCTCGTTGCCATTATAAATGAACTCACACAAAAGGCGTAAACCTTATGGAAAAAAGAGAGGAAAGAGCAGAAACCAGAATGTGATAAATATATGATGAAACTCGTTAACTCGAATCCATTCTCTTCTTTATATCTGAGGCTTTTGAGTGAGAGAGAGTGGTGAAGAGGATGACCGGTTACCGTATGTTGCCTGTCCAAATGAGACGCACTGGGCTATAAGAAATCGACACGTGGCAGTCACCTTAAAGAAAACTGTGTTGCGGGACCGGGAAATAACATAAATAGCTTTTGATCTTTTTCGCTCATTTTATTCTTGTATCTCATTTTTTCCAGATATTGTATATATGTCATAATATATTTTATTAGGTAACATAAATTCGGAGAGATAATGTCATTTAAAATCATTATAGAAAGAAATGATTCTGTAATTAGAGAATTTGATGCTAAACAAACAAAAGGATCTGATTTTTATGACAATAAGATCTGATTTGAAATAAAATGTACTTGTTTGTTAGTGTTTAACCTTGTTCAAAATATCGATAGACACTAGTCAGATGATCAATATGAACATAACGATTAATTAAAAAATTAGAAATTAATCAGGGATTAATCAAATTTCGGGCTATTTATATGTTTTAGTACAATATTAATCCATTATACTTAAATATTTATATAATATATTGTTTTAAAAATTGTAGTAAACATATACATATTTTAAAACAAAAACTTGTAATGTTTTTAAAAATTTTGAACATAAGTTATTATAGAACATAAAATACTTCCAATCTAAATATATATGAATAACAAAAACAAAACTGTTTTATATTTGTAATCTAAAACTAATTAAATTATATAAAATTTAAGATAGAAATAATTGGACTAGACAGAAAATAATCAGGTTATGCATAGAATAGTTAGATAATAAGAGATTAGTCGAGATGGATATAATGGACCTAGCAAGTAAGCGGGAATAAATCGTAGATAAACGAAAATCTTTAGAACAGGGGTGTTTAGGGTTCCTAATTTCCTATGTAGCTCCTCTTCATCCAAACTCACTCCTTGTTTTCTATTATCTTGGGCCGAAACACAATCAACAGGCCCATAACTTTCTCAAGCCCGTATGACTCAACTCTCAGACAGTCCTAATAAAGTCTTTTCGGCCAATGTCCAGTAAGGTTAGAGCACATTAACATTGTGTCTCTCCAATTTTTAGATCCACTATTTGCAAATATATATATAAAAAATTGAAAGTAAGAACGAGAAAATATTCAGGCATATTTGTAATATATTTGACAAGAATACAGTTACAAAATACATTACATATACAAAAAACAAACTAAACGTCAATACAAATGTAAATACATTTGTTCAGACCATTTTTAAAACAGTAAGAGATTCGAGAATCTTTTCTGTTATTCTATTATCGAATCTTCGTATGTTTTGTAATAACTGTTGGAGGTGGACCTGTCCCCCTAGTCCACTTAGCACCTATTGCACCAGGCCCAACTGGAGATTGACCGCGCTAATGATTGTTGGCTATGTCACTCGATCGCCACGTCAACAGTTCACCAAGTGCAAATGGGCCTTAAACCGCAGTTCTGGGCCCGTTTAGCGATATTCGACCCACGAGCCCGATCAAACCGGTCAGCAAAGTACCTGTTGTCCGAGGCCGTACTGTCGGTTCCAGGACAAGCACGGCCGTACCGTGCAGAGAGTATAGAGGAGGCGTGAAGAGGAAAACCCTAGCCCGGAGAGGCTCTATAAAGAGCGGAAGAATCAAGGAAAGGTGGGGCAGAAAAAAGAAAGGAGAAATCCTAGATACAAAAACCAAACTTGTAACCTCGCCTCGGCAGTGATCCTTGTAACCTTCCTAACACTTAATAAACAGAGTTTTCTACCTCAAATCTTTCATTAATCAAATCCCGCGTTAGACCTAGGTCAAACAATTGGCACTAGAAGGAGGGGGCAAAGAAAACTCTCAACGCATAAGTAATAGGAATGGCGGACAAAACACCACCGAACGGAGCGAAGAAGACCCCTGTTGGACCACCAAACCCAATAGGCCCGCCGGCCCCGAAAGCTTCGCCAGTAATGCCCTCGATGACAAAACACCACGAAGGTAACCCCAGCTCGGGAAAAGACCCCGTCGCCGACGCTCGAACCGCCCAAGCCTCGCCAACTAAAGCCGACGTCGAGAAGGCACAATACATGGAAAAGGCACAACAAATGACGGACTCGCTGCGGGCTATGATAGAGAAAATGGAAAAAAACTCCGACAAACCCGAGCAAACGGCGTGAACGCCCGTCCAACCAAACGCAGAACCCGACGACGCCGGCCTGCTCACTCGGCGACGCACCACGGCCTTCGACAAGCGCGATTCCTCCCCACCGCGCCTCCAGAGACAACTGTTCAACGATGAACTGGTGAGACAGAACCAGCAGCGAGCTGACGGAGAGAAGACCTCGGCCCGAGCGCTTCGGCCAGAGGATCCCAGGGACGCAGAAATCCGAATCTTAAGGGAAGAGGTTCGGAGCATGGCCGCTATGATGTACCGATCCCAGAGCTCGGCACCAGAAATATCCCGCGTCCTGTCCGAGATGCAGAACACGTTGTTTACCAGACGACTCTCCAGCGCCCTGTTTCACCCTGCGGTCAAGGTCGAATGCCCGACCTTCAATGGAAAATCAGATCCTCGGAAGTTCCTTACGGTGTTCAACATAGCAATAGGGAGAACGAGATTCCCTCCCGAAGAGAAAGACGCCGATTACTGTCAGC
Organism: Lepidium aucheri; assembly: GCA_900406435.1. NCBI lineage: Eukaryota > Viridiplantae > Streptophyta > Magnoliopsida > Brassicales > Brassicaceae > Lepidium > Lepidium aucheri. The sequence continues at coordinate 7,336 of OVBA01009785.1, forward strand.
TGTTCGTCGAAAACCTCACCGAGGACGCTCTGGAGTGGTTCACGAAGCTGGACCAATTTTCCATTGATAATTTCCAGCAACTAGCCGAGGCTTTCCTCAGACATTACTCGGTGTACATGCAAAGGAACGCGTCAACGGCCGACCTCCAGACCATAGTCCAAGGCCCGAGGGAATCACTCCGCTCCTTCTTGGGCAGGTTTCGAGAGGTGGCCTCGAGAATAACGATTGTAGACAAAGCCGGGATCGATATGCTACAAGAGGCCCTATATTACGATTCCGAACTCATATCTGACTTCCGACTTAGGAGGCCCATCTCACTGGAAGACGCCTTGCACCGTGGGGCTATCTTCGCGGAGATAGAAGAAGATAAAGCTGCCAAGCAGAAGAGATACAACAGCCGATCGGCGACGAGAGATGCCAAAGAGACGCGAGAGGAATACTACGAACCCCAACAGCACTATGACCACGGATACAAGAACGAAAAAGGGAAATGCGCCACTGCATGCGTCGTCAACGATTCGAGAGCCGGAAAGCGACGCAGTTCGCCCGACCACGGAGGGCGCGGATGGGTACCTGCCAACAAATGGTACAGAAACGCATCGAAGGATGACAAGCAGTCGTACTGCTCCTATCATAAACGGACCGGTCACGCGACCTCACAGTGCCACGCCCTAAGAGAGCTGCTGCTAGCCAAGTACGATAAGGGTGACGTCGCAATGACCGACCGCGAACAACGGCCGTACGGAGACCAAAGCAAAACCAGTTTGCAAAGGTCACGAGATCACGACGAGAAGGCAGAAGACGAGCCGCCGCGAAAGCGCGCCGAGCGCAACGAAGATCTCCCTCCTCTGCCTCCTCGGCAGACAATCATGATTATCGGCAACGTGAATGAGGCCATGGACACAGTCATGGCCACCAAGTGCTACGAACGACAAGCTGACTCGCCGAGGGCACGCACCGAACACAAACTTATCGCTGCAAACGTCTCCCACGTACGACCTGCACTGCCAAATGAAGTGATCAGCTTTACAGACGCCGACGCCGAGGAAATCCAGCAGTCGCACAATGATCCGGTCGTCGTCGAGCTCCGAGTCGCGTACTACGATGTCACGAGGATGCTTATTGATACAGGAAGCACCGTTGATCTAATTTTTAAAGAAGCCTTGGACAAATTGTGTATACCCGACGCGGAGATGGAATTCACCGACTCGGCCAAATAGTTAACCGGATTCGACGGAAACTCCATGATGACTTACGGCACGGTAAAGCTACCGATCTTGCTCGCCGGAGTAACTCGATGGGTAAAATTGCTCGTGGTCGACAGACCGACGATATATAATATGATCCTCGGAACACCCTGGATCCATTCAATGAAGGGGGTAGTCTCGACCTACCACCAGTGCATGAAGTTCCCAACCGAGCACGGGATATTCACTCTCCGCGGAAGCCAAAGAATGGCGAGGACATGCTTCGTCACCGAACTCAAAATACGAAAGTCAGCCGGTGGATCGTGCATGATCACGAGCATGACAAGCGGGCAGAGACCGGTCGGCACGGATGACTGCCACATACTGCAAGACAACCCCAAAAAAGAGGCGACGGAGGAAATCTGCCTAGACCCACATAACCCGGAGCGGTGCGTTAGCATAGGCCGAGAACTGTCACCATCGCCCCGAGACCAACTTGCTGAGTTCCTTACAAACAATTCGTAAACCTTCGCATGGAGCACACAAGACATGCCCGGGATAGACCCTTCAATAGCTAGCCATGAACTCAATATAAATCCCACCGTCAGGCCGGTGAAACAAAAGAGAAGAAAACTAGGACTCGAGCGAGCGCAGGCAGTTAACGACGAGGTCGACAGACTAACAGAAGTCGGCTCGATAGTCGAGGTCAAATATCCGGAATGGCTCGCCAATCGCGTGGTTGTCAAGAAGAAGAATGGAAAATAGAGAGTTGGCGTCGATTTCTCCGACCTAAACAAGGCATGCCCAAAGGACAGTTTTCCGCTCCCGCACATCGACAGACTCGTCGAAGCGACCGCGGGCAACGAGCTACTCTCCTTCATGGACGCGTTTTCCGGGTATAACCAGATCAAGATGAACGCCGCCGATTAAGAAAAAACAGTTTTCATAACTGACCAAGGCACGTACTGCTACAAGGTAATGCCATTTGGGCTCAAAAACGCCGGAGCAACGTACCAAAGACTCGTCAACAAGATGTTCGCGAACCAGCTCGGCCGAACTATAGAAGTCTATATTGATGACATGCTCGTAAAATCAGCAAGGGCCGAGGCCCATATAGCCGACCTCAAGGAATGTTTCGACGTTTTAAACACTTACCAAATAAAACTTAACCCCGCAAAATGCACGTTCGGAGTGACCTCAGGAGAGTTTCTCGGATACATCGTCACCCAGCGCGGCATCGAAGCCAATCCCAAGCAGATCTCGGTGATCGTAGACTTACCATCCCCTAAAAACAAATGAGAAGTACAGAGACTGACAGGCAGGATAGCCGCGCTCAACCGCTTCATATCGAGATCAACAGACAAATGCCTCCCTTTCTACCAAATACTCCGCGGAAAAAAACACTTCGCCTGGGATGANGGAAAAAAACACTTCGCCTGGGATGAAAAGTGCGAAGAAGCCTTCAAAGAGCTGAAAACA
>OVBA01010014.1:0-14247 GCA_900406435.1 Lepidium aucheri
TGAAATGGTGTCACGGGAAAATGCAGGAACTGGAGGTTCTTGTGTAGAGGAGCGCATGATAAAATAAAACTTACAGTCGACACCTGAAAACGGAACAGGGGAACCATTAGAGATTCAATACGTTCCGTCTGAAAAATGTATCATATATATTAAAACTATGATTTCTGACTAAAACTAAAGCGTCCAACTTTTAATCTTACAACTCCCTACTCTTTGATCTTGGATCAGACTAGCTAATTAATGGTAGGATGAAAATCTTCCACCACAAACACCAAAGAGAGATTGTTTCAGATGTGAAAACTAAAAACCACCAAAGACATAAAGCTAGAATTATCGAATGTTACTGTCTATTCTTGGATCTTGGATCTAATTAATGGTAGCATGAAAATCTTCCACCACAAACACCACAGAGATATTGTTTCAGACGTGAAAACAAAAAAAACCACCAAAGACGAATTGCTGGAATTTTCAAATGTTACAGGTTACAGGTACCATACCATATTCTTTTTAATTAGTTTATCCCTCTCATACTCGCTGATCTCACCAACATACAATATTGAATGCTGAAGTACCATTGCACCTTTATCATATTCTGATGTTTTACTACAGTGAAATCACATACATAAAGAAAATATTGGCACAAAATTTTCTTTGACCAACACACCAGCCTTCTGCAGTTGCAGACAGTGTCAGTGGATATGAGATTGGAATATTTCAAATCGCTGACATAATCTTGATGGCCCATTCAAAAATAAAAGACAAAACAACCACACCTTTTTATATGTTATAAAGTTCATAAAACGTGCTGTAAACATCTCCATCAATTGAGATTGAAGTTTTCCAAAACATTCAATTATGTCCATAAAAGATGTTAGGAAGCACCCTTACCTTGGCTACCCAATCAAGGTTAGTATGACTTCATGCAACAGAAGAGCTGGAAGGAGCCAGTGGGAACAAAAGTGGATGAAATACTTGGCTTCAGTGTTTGGATTGAACAGCTAGCTTATTTGCAAGGAAGCAACCATGAAAGGATATGATAAGCCGAAATGCTCATAACTGCCACAAATGTAGTACATATTGCTAGAAATCCAAAAACACATGTCAATCTTTTATTCTTTGACTTGTAATTTACTTTGATTTTGTTGTCAACTATGCAGTATCATCAATACCGTAGACCCATGTACAAGAGAAACAAAAAAAAAAAAAAAATTGAATATACTTCCTATACAACAAGGTTAAGAATAAATGTTATTTGGTTTTCAAAAATAAACTCCAATAAACAAAGCCCACAAATATAATTTTGAGAAAAGAACTGCTTGTTATCTATGAAACAGAGGTTATCAACTTGCAGCTTACCTCAACAAGACCAGCTAAACTGACACCACAAGCAATCCAGAAAAAGAGGATCGGACCCAAGAGTTCGTCCAGGTACTGCATAAACCAATTTCAAATAAGATGTAGATATTACCAGGCAGCTTTTACAAGGTTTAGAGGTGATTTTCAGAAAGATGCAAAAATAAGAAAGTTTGTCATGCAGGTGTGAAAGCGATAAAGAAACGAGAATCGATAATCACCTTGAATCTAGATGGGCAATGGAGTTTTGCTGATAGATTACAAAAAATTACAAGCAAGAAATACCTCTGACAAGGATCTACGGCTGAATCAACGCATATCATAAAAACAGCCTATGTTTCTCGCAGTATAAAATCTATGTTAATACACAGCTAACTGATTGTGTACTTAATATGATTATAAAAACTCAGAAAAACTAAGGAATAAAATATTACTTGCAACTCTATGTTCTCACTGTGATAAGCAAGGTGCAAAAGAGTAATGATGATAGTCTCCATTTTTTGGCGAGGCTGAGGACCAGCAGCCTTTACATCCCTTGCAGTAACTAGTTTCTCCTTTGAGGAGGTTACCAATATAATACCAAAGCTAGAGCTGGAAAAGGAAATTGGAAAAATAAACGACTAATGAGATACTTCATACTTCAATCTGACAACGATATCTGAAACATTTATAAAAGTAAACTCTTAACAACCAACAAGGTACTATAATCGAACATTATAAAACAGATACCATGGACAAGTAGCAAATGACTATTTCAAAGAATTACAAGCTCTGTGAATCATCAGATCTTACAGAATATTGTTCGTCATAAAACTCACAAATAAAGAGCAATGTATTACAGAACAATGCATCAGTGAACTTTGAGAAGGTTTCTTAAAAAGATTGCTAAATTAACTCCAATATGCCTTGTGTTTATCAAATATATACTTCAACAAAGACAGAAAGCAGCTTCTTTTCTTTGTTGGTAAGCCACAAGCATTTGTAACAATTGAGTATCTAACAGTTTGTCTTATTAGGACAAAACCCTACCCGAAAAGTCCACAATATAGATGGAAATTAGACACCTTCTCTCATTTCGTTTTTTGTAAGTCTCAAATCTGTAGAAACGAGTATGTAACAGTTTGTCTTACTAAGAAAACACCTTACTAAAAATCCCATAGGATGTAACAGTTTTGAATGAACAAACACCAAACTTACCAAATATCTTAAAACAATGCCTCATGGCCTTCCCACGTCTGGAATAAAATTCCAATTTGTCTTGTCAAGACATACCTCACGCGATAATCAGAGTCATTTAGCATTAATAGAAGTCGCTCAATCATTGTCTGTATTAAAACAAAAACTTGATTAGTGTACAACAAGAGACTAAAGAAAAATTGAATTCCACACGGCACCAAGTAGAAAAGGAACTGTAACCCGCTGATGTAAAATTAGAAAAAGAAACACTCCATTCAATGATGGTAAAACAAGGAAATCACACTGTCCAACATTTGTTTTACTTAAACGTTTACGCTTAAAGTAGTGCAAAGAAGAGTTCAGTATTTATCAGCAAATAATAAAAATCCTTCGTCTTATTTGACTATATTTTTAAAGAAAATGTCAATTTTTAACTTTAATGGTATTTGATATTAAATCTAAGTTAAGAAGAGCAGGAACATTGTTGCTTCATGGAAACAGTTCAAAGAGATGTAAATACATAAATAGAAGGGGTGATTAGTATTATGTAAGTCTGAAGAAAGAGTGAGATATATGAGAAGTACGCACCTGACCAGTCTGAGGATTAAGCAAGACAAGATCAAAAATACAGTTTATAAGCTTGACACGACCAAACCATCCCAAAAGACTAAATTCAGAAACCTTGTTTATCATTGCACCAAGTTGGAGAAACACCTGCACGTTACTTGAGCAATTAATAAAGTAAATCATGAATATAAACCATATAATCAACTTAAACAGGAGTAGTACCTGACAACTTTCTCCCCCTTTCTTTTTAGTCCAGAAGAATCCATCCCTGAGGATGATAATGCGCGAAGTAAGACATGCAGAGCAGTGAGTATATTGAGACAGTTACGCTTGATTTTTACTTGTGTGCTAAGCATGCCATCCAAGAAAATAATCTCAAAAGTCAAATAATAAGCAAAAACCCATTACTCAAGAAAAATTGGATGAGATGTTGAAATTAAACCCTCTATTTTCTTTTTCTAAATATTTAACAGCAAAATTGAAATCAGCAATCAGAATTCCATACCAAATCATTTACCTTCAGGGTAAAAGTCAAGCACGAAAGCTGGCGTAGATGACACAGTATATTTACCAGCACCTACACATGCAAGCAGGTCGTTGCTGTAAGGTTACCACAGAAGCTTAAGATATTGATAAATAGAAAAGAAATGTGAAATACCTTGGGATCACATTCCTTCTCCAAGAGATTATATAGAACATCCCATGTAGGATACTGAAGTACTGGGGAAAAATATGAGATAAGTGATATCATGCCCAACTTCCAGTTCCCCATAGAAACGGGTAGGCCGGGTACAACTTTACGATTGGATCTAATAATATACATCTCTTTAGTATCTTCAGTTAAATCGAAATCCATATCTTCTGGGGAATCAATTGCTAAGGATTTTGAAGGTACACTGTCAGATCGAGTATTCCATGCATACTCAGTATAATGTCCTTAGACTTTAGCAAAAGACCGCAAAAGATCTCTAAGGAATGAATTACAACGTCATAACTAGCGCCAGGAAAATTTTGGTCTCCTCTGTTGCTAAAGACTGGAGATTTAATAAGGAACATCAACGAAAATATTATAGAACCTTTCTCACTAAAATCTGAGCCAAACTCCAAGGGACCAAGCCTTTGAAGATCGTTAAGGCTCTTCAAAACTGCTTCAACAGCATGATCCGGGCCTTCTAACAAATATTGACATGCTTTTAAGAAAAAGAAACTGCTTCCTTTACCCTTCCTGAAAAATGATAACGAAATTCCAACTGAGTGAAAGAAAAGTTCACTTGAATAGATACAATCAAAGCTAGTTCATCTAGGGTGCAGCAATATTCATAAGTACCAATCACTTTTTTCTTAGACACCTACTCTGGAAAATGAGAAAAATGATCCAAACTACACAACCTTGCCTCTGACAGTTATATGCAAAGAACATGATGCAGAAAAGAAAAAAAAATTCATCTACATGTGGTGCTCACCTTCTATCACGATAACTATGAAACTCTACTTAGAAACTTTACACACTTTCTAAGGGAGTGAACAATTTCAATAGAGAAAATCTTATAAGATAAAAACAATATCAGTCATTAACATGCTTTAAGAAAAGACCATGAATAGAATGAGTTGATTAAACTTGTGACATAAGAACCATGCATAGAATGACAAAGAAGAGCACATCCCATAAAAATGTCAGATAGTGGTGTTTTCTCATTATATGCTTAACTCTGGCTATCACACTTATGCCAATATCAATCCACATTACGGATAAAAACAACCCAGCTAATGATTTTGTTTGGTCAATCCCAGACTTCACCTCGTCCATGGTGAGTAAGGAGTATCACATATCATCAGACCAGAATATGATTAATAGTGAGATCACAGAGTCAATATACGTATGTTCTTCTGAATTAAATGGAAACTACCTTCCAGCTTAAAGGGGCACAAACTGCTGTAAGCAGATTGCGTCGAAGATGTAAATCATATTGTAGGTTTCCCTACACAAATGTGTCCACCAGTGATTGGAAAAGACAGTGATGTTGTAACAACTTGTTACGTTTATAACAGAAGAAAAAAAGAGTTCTAAAACAACTCGTGTAGCATGAAACAAGAAAGAATATAAGCAGATGCGTGCAACGTACAATTACACCCATGCTGCTGAATGTCACTAGCCCATGGATTAAAGAACCCCAGATCAATTGTCCACCACTATCTAGCTGCAAATAAACCTTTTAGTAACCAAAAGCTAACTACAAAGAAAATTAGATTCATAATAAGATATTATATCGATGAAACCAGGAATTTCAATACAAAGCTGGAAATAAACAGTGCATGAAAACCAAGTCAGCAATCATAAAAAGAAAATTCATTCCGATTTCTAAAACTTAATCAGCAAATGTAGGATTGCAAAAACCAAATAGCCAACAGATTTTTTCGAAAATGGTCATTTCACTTATCTAACATCAAGTTGAGTCCAGCTTAACTTAACATTAAACGAAAAGCTTAACTTAAAATTAAAAGGAAAAACTATAGATAAATGTCCAGTTAATTCAAAACCAACACCGTTTGCTAAGATGCAAACATAAACACAACATAATTTGGTCTGTACCACACAAAAGCCATTTTTAGAATGCTCCCTCCCATCCTGAGTTAAAGACAAAATTTGGGAGCAAAGAGTTTGAACTTTACATAAAGATTTCTCCATTTACCGACACAAAATTGAAACATGTAGAAAAAGGTGGATTTTACAACCTGAGAACATATGAGATAAACGATCTGTGTCAATTGCATCTTGTATTAATTGCGGTGCCTACAAGGCAACAAAATACACTTCAGTTAATCGGGAACCAAAAACAAGTTAGCTTTTCCTGTTTTGACCTTTGATTCAAATGTCACAAAACTTACCTGTCCATGTATTCTTCTCATCTCACCACCCTCGTAACCATCAACTTTTTGCTTGACACGCATCAAAGCATGCGTAGCATCCTTGTTTCCCTCGAATTCCTCTTGCAACCCTTCCAAGTTCATGCCATCATAATCTTCAGTTTCCTGAATCAAGGACCTTTGTGTGAGAAATGACGACGACATCTTCAAAAGGATATTGGATATCCTACTATTGAATTAAAATTTCATCTAGAACAAGACAATGTAATGGAACATCAAATACTTTATATCAAGAAAAATTCTCAAAGTACGAGCAAGAAAATGGCATCTATTTAAAAATAACAGGCAAATCTGCGTTATGGCCTTCTCTATATGAAAGAATACGTAATTAATCCCACTTCTTAACCCTTTTGCAGGGGCTGCAACCACATGCATTGCAGTGTTCATTGGCAATTCTAATATAAGGATTCGAGGTACCTTCTGTCTTTGCAAAGCCTTTAAGGGGGGACAGGGCCCATTTGTATAGAGGATCATGTATAAATACCTGCAAAACATGCGAGCTTGATTAAGCATTCAAAAATACTTTTGATTTTAAAAATTTAAACTCTTTGATCTGATTACCTCGACAATTGTAAGCAGCGTCTCTTTATTTGTTCGCATCACAAACAAGGTTTCTTCGAAATATCATCTGAAAACGCCTTCCACTCCTGTGATACCCATTCCATCAATTATATCTCTTGTCAGCCTGAATTGAACCTGTCAAATCAGAGCAAAAATGAACCAATGAGAACCGTAAAAAGATTATATTTATTCACAGGAAAACTAATTAAATATATAAAGAGAGTAGATGGATGAGAACATACCCTTTCAGGAGTCTTGAGCATTAATCCTTGTTCAAAGGCCACTCCAAGATCAATGTGGACAACTTCTACTTTAGCTTGATCAATTAAAATATTCCTGGCATGTCGGTCACCAAGACCAACGATGTAACCAACCTGTAGCAAATTAAATGCCAAATTTACAAAAGGAGATGAATCAGAGGGAAAACTTAAGAACATAGTTATTCTGGATGGTCCAACTAAGAATACAAACATGTCCCACCAGATGTCGGTTAAGAATAACAAAAAAAATCATGTGGTTAATTGGTGACGAGCATTCAAGAAAATTTCAACTCACGCCAAGATTAACAGCTTCCTAAATATATTCAACTTTATCTTATAGCTTAATTTACGTCATGTAAAATGGTACGAATGATTATTTCCGTTTTATATTCTAAACTACGCAGAGATTGAAAATCCGATATCTAAAAACTGTAAGCGAGGACAATTTTCATCCAAAAATGGATAACTTGCCATTGAACTAGCTGCAACACTACGTGTATAGGCAAGCCTCTTCACAAACCAGTCAGCAGGCTGCAAGAACTTTTCCAGGAAAATGTAGAGCATGATAGGCCTACAAAAGGGGATGGATTAGTCAGCCACCAACCAGTATTTACGGAGTACATTATATATAAGTTTCACAAAGAAAGGAACCTGAAATTTTTGCAGACATCTAGAAAGGTTTTCTGCTTATCCTTCGCCTACACGCCACCAGAAACCGAAAATCAGTTAAGGCAAATTACCAGATATCTGTGAAGGCCAAATAAGAAAATTGAGAACAAAAAAAATTGAACTTACACTTGACATATGTTCTTGGCATTTGGGATATTTCCAATTTCCAATGCCATAACGACCATGGGCACACTCACTCCTTAATCTGTGATTCAATATGCAAACACATAGTTTGGTACTTTCATGACATGGAAGAGAGATTGGCGTAACATGTTACTGTAAATTCTACTCTCCTTAACAACCTTCCTGTAAGATAATCTCCAAGTGGAATTGTGCCGTCGACCCCCTCAAGAACACCAACGCTTGGAGTAAATGGAATAACCTGAAAAATATAATACATATACATACATACATATATATATATATATATTATAAAAAAGATTTCAACATACTGAACGGATAAATTTTTTCTAAAGAAACAGAGAAATCTTGTAGATAGACACAGAGACGTACCTTGTATGAGCGTACAACTAATCTTCTCTTCCATGTGTCCCGATGATTTTGAAGAAAAGTATTGAGAAGGCCAAAAATTTGTTCCATAACCTGAAAGAAATACCATACGCCTTCCATAACGAGACCATTCTATATGTATCTTTGCTCTGCAAGCATATTTGCAATTTTCTGCCAGTACAGGGAGCAGTGCCACCTTAAAATTTCTGATTTGCGTACCGCATCTTGTCAGAGGTCATCATTTCCAGATTTTTAAAGTTGCATATATTTTTGGCCATCAGAACCAAAGCATTCAACTACTTTTAGAGCATTTATATCATTCATGGCTCTGCATATCATTCAAAAGAAATGGTTTCAAATAATACTCTTTTAAACTAAAGAAGTCGAAAAGAACTGTTATATTGATTATCTAAGTAGGGACTTGCATAACAGAATCTGATAAACCTCTGAAAGAGGGAACGACCCTTCATTGTATTGGCAGCTACAATCAACAGGAATTGTAGCAGTCACTACAGGTACCTAAACTCAAACATAAGCGGAAAAATGCCAGATTGACACATAGCTCAGAAGCATAAAAAAATGCAGAACTGATATCTGAAATAGAAAGAAAATGTAAAACATGCTTGCAAGCAAATAAAACACTATGACTTTTAAAAAATTTTGGTTTTTGTTTCTCAAAAATGTCAGTTTTTTCACCATTCAAGATTTTAATTACCTTAGTTTTTCTAAAATATCGGAAGTTTTTTTGTTATACTCTAGAATTCAAGTTTTATATTGACTGAAAAAAACAGCAGCCATCATAGTATATAACTACAATCTTTCAGCGAAGTATCGATCTTGTTAGGAGTTGCAACATACTACAAACAATTTACATGTTAGCATATGGAAAATTAGACTCATATGGAAAACATGTAGGAAAAGATTTGCAAAACAATTTGGAAAATCCATAGCTGCCATTCAAGTTTTGTTGTTTGTATAAAAATACCTAACAAGATGACCACAGTAGATTTCTTAGTTTCCAGAATATATCTAGACCAGCGAAATGATGTCCTACAAGCTAATAGTTATGCCAAAGCTAAATAAAATGCAAATGAATAAATTGAAAAATGGTGTTCTTACAAGTTCCAGTTGTTTCACACAATAAATTGAAATCTACCCTTCTATTGGTATCCTGCAAAGGAAAGAGTTCCACAAACGTTTCAAAAAATGTTCAGCAAAAAGCATAACAAAATAATTTTCTTTAACTCATAAGAAATATCAGACCTCTCTCTTTGTTTCAAGCTCTGCAAGATTTATGTAGATATCTACCAGTTGTTTCATCTGAAAAAAAAATCAGGCTTTTCTGATAATGAACCTGGCAAACTGGTCTATGGTGCATAAGATTAGGTGGAACTGGTCTCCAATTTCTGAAGATAATGATGTTGTAGTCTCGAATACAACACATAGCATGGCAGACAATCACATTAACTTGAACACGGATGACCATGTTACTCTACTGAACATCATTCCACCCACAAACGAGGATCCGGGGAGTACGAGCGACAAGTGACAAAGCTTAGCTTCTTTCTTTCTATATTTTGTTGGTTATGTAATCTTTTGTTAGGCCTCAGGGCTGTTAAACCTAAACTTGGTGGTTGTTTTCCTTTTGATTTTCAGTCTAAGTTTGTTTTAGTCTTTTGTTTTTGCGTTTTGCAAGTAGCGGAGCTACCTCCCCTTGCATTCTTCATTTTAGTTGTATGGTTTGGAGGTTCACTCCTCATTTTGATCCTAATGAATATTTTGACGTGGGAAAAAAAGTAGTTACTCCCCATATGTATATATTCATTATAAAAAAGATTTCAAAAACTATTTCTTTTGGTCCACAAGTCTTAGATCTATGTTTGTTTTACGTTTTTAGTTCATGAACCTTTTAATTTTTGTGATCTTCTATTAAATTTAAGTTGCTTTAGATGCAAGTAGAGAGCTAGCTCCCCTTGCTCTTTTACACTATGCTTTTGTATCAAGTGAGGCTTAATTCCTCCCCATCTCAATAATAACAAAGCTTTTGATGTGAAAAAAAAGATTTCAACATACTGAACGGATCAATTTTTTCTAAAGAATCAGAGAACTCTTGTAGATAGACACAGAGATGTACCTTGTATGTGCGCACAGCTAATCTTCTCTTCCATATGTCCCGATTATTGTGTAGAAAAGTATTGACAAGGCCAAAAATTTGTTCCATAACCTGAAAGAAATAGTATACGCTTTCCATAACCAGACCATTCTATATGTATCTTGGCTCTGCAAGCATATTTTCAGTTTTCTGCCAGTACAGGGAGCAGTGCCACACTTAAAATTTCTGATTTATGTACCGCATCTTGTTGAGGTCATCATTTCTAGATTTTGCAAGTTGCTTATACTTTTGCCCATCAGAGCCAAAGCATTCAGCTACTTTTGGAGCATTTATACCATTTATCACTCTGCATATCATTCAAAAGAAATGGTTTCAAATGAGTGTACTCTTTTAAACTAAAGAAGTCGAAAAGAAATGTTATATTAATTGTCTGAACAGGGACTTACATAACACAATCTGATAAACCTCTGAAAGAAGGGAACGAACCTTCATTGTATTGGCAGCTACGATCAACAGGAATTGTAGCAGTCACTACAGGTACCTAAACTCAAACATAAGTGGAAAAATGCCAGATTGACATATATCTCAGAAGCATTAAAAAATGCAAAACTATCATACTTGTCACCAATTTCCAAACAACGTTTATAACCCTCCAATGCAAGTTTCATAAAGGTATCCCTGTCATCCTACACGATTGATGAGAAAAGAGAAAGATAATGATCAGTACATATCACCTATCTAGCATAAACCATGAATACTTATCCATCGCAGAAAGATTATCGGGCAGAATAAATTCATATATGACGATGATTTAGGCGACTCATTGCCAGTAGTCATAAGCAACAAAGATTATTAGTTATTTGGTCAAAAAGATGGAAATCATGGATTATATCTAGTTCAATAATCCCCAATAGATAACATGCATTCCTTATGATTATCATATCATTATAAGAAAAATCAGGATCTCCGAGGCTTAGATTGCCAAATTTCTCCTCACACCAGTACTTTACATACAGGGAGCCGGTCAAGTACGCACCACAAACCTTTACAAAATGCCTTTAATCGTAGAAGTAACACATAAGTGACAGGGGTAAATACGCTCTGCATCAATTTACTAGAAAATTAAGTTTCTAAATCTCAAAGTCGACATTTGAAAGTAATTTTCATATATGACACAGACACAATATAACAAGGAATGTCATAATCAACAAAATTATAGGTGTGACACCAACAGCAAGTTCCTATAAAACATAGTTGCCAATCTAGGCAGGATTTGGTGATACCTGATACATGGGCTAGGCATGATCATCCTTGTAGCAAAACATATGGTAACTAAAACTACACCTTGTCCCAATTTGTAGTTATGGACGTTTTCATTCCTTTTACTGCTGTTTCCACCTCTTTGGCCTTAGCAGCTCTGGAACAAGATCTTGAACTGTAGCTAGAATGCTTAACACCTGCAAGAATATTCAAACATTAGGTTTGATCATTTCTCATATTTCATAAGCATCTTTTTTACACAAAAAAAGAAAATACGTGACACAGAGTTAACTATAAATGGCAGAATGTCCCTAAAAACTCCCCCATAAATAGCTTTACTTTCTAGTTATTGACGTTCAAGTTTATTTCTTAAGTAGGAAAACAATCTTTCTCCGGAACTTCACAACAAAAAGGTCAATGCTGAATTGAATACTCTAACCTTTCTCTCTCAGTTTGTCCAGATAAAATCAATCTTTTTAGGACATAACACATCCGAAGTTCATTTAAGGTATGTAACGTAATTTGCTTGGATTTTGTTAGCTTGTTTGAATCAATGAATATATGCTCTTTCACCTGCCAATGGGAACACAAGCTTTAGCTGAAGTGACCATATATTATTTGTTTCTGAAACATACACGACCCTAGAATCATGCAACAAACATTAGGTAGTGGAATTACCTTAGTGTATACAATTAGAACAAAAAAATTAAGAGTATAATGTTTTGTTCACAAACTGAAACAAAACAACCATAGTTCTAATATATTTTTTATAAATTTGGTTGTACACAAAAGTCGACACCCAGTCAAGATTGAGAAACATACCAGTCAGCAGATCTGCACTAAAGACAAAATAAATAAAAAAGCATACACAAGGGAAGTGGATTTGGCTCACCAAACAAGATTATCCAGAAAAACAATGCAAATGAGTAAAAAAGAAAAGCATTACTGGTAGTTTTCACAATATAAGAGAGATACCTGTGATGTAATTAACTCTTGTAAATTGATATCTGTCCCAGCCTTCCCGCGAGACTAACAACAAGACCAGCGAATATAATCTCAGAGATTTCAGCTTCACCATTGCTATGTTCTGGCATAACCTGTTAAACAAAGCTGCAACAAGGATCGGCATGATAAAAAATTCTACTTGAATAATTGAAATGGATAACTCTGGTAACCAGATAGATACCTTAATGGGACATCCTCACATAAAGCTATCATACAGTAAACAAGCTGACAGATCCATTTATCAAAGTTTTTATAATCTGCGGAAAACTTCTAAGCTGGGGAAACAAACCATTCTTGAGTAAATTTAAATAAGAGGAATGAAAATTAATGAAATATGTTTAAACAGACCTATCAATACACAGAATGTAATAGAGGTACTTATATGCGTTAACAGAAATTCTTTAATAATCCCAGGCATTCCAAGTTTGAAAATCAACCAGAACAACTGTGCACGATTGTAAGCAATATCCAATGATTTTCATATGCCTCTATGACTTCATCTGTAACCTCCATTTTTTTGTTTAACGTTGTATCACGAAATCTACTGATCATTGATAAAAATACCCATCGTTCAGTAATGTTAGATTTAAGCTTTCAATTATTTCAAAATACTTGAAAATACAAAACTTTATAGCATCTAGTACGAGGAAAGATTCACAGGACATATACAAAAATTTATGAGGTGGGATCATTAATAAAACCATGAGAGTCCTACATAGAGATTCTGCTTAGTAAGATCTTTGCCACAATGCCAAGGTTCATGGAATAATTACCTTTGAACTGCTTTTCGCTATCCAGCAAAATCTTTTCCACAATGTCAAGGTTCACGCCCCTACCACGCACCTACAAGGATAGAAACCCAATACACATCATTTACTTTTTGAATGTAGTCACTGACTATTTATATATTCATAACTATCTTTATACGATTCTTAATATCAATTTTCACAACTCTTTTAACGAACCATGTCTTATATTTTAGCCATCCTCATTTTGCTAATAAAATTACCCCTCATAGGAAATAGTCCTCCATTATATGAATTATCTAAGAAATATCACCTATGAAAGTAGCATAGGACCAAAAGGCTAATGAAGAGAAGCCGCTCACCTCAATTGAAGATCTCTCACATGAATTAAAAGATGATAATGCTTGCTGGCCCTTTTCGGTTGAAAGAATCCTCTAAAAAAAGGAGAAAGTGATATGTATATAGCCTAAATAAAACAACAATACTTTTCTGAAAAGGGCTAAACTTGCAAACAATAAGCCTTTTCAGACAAGAGACATGATATTACAGAATAAATCTTTGCGATGAAGTACAGCCTCGATAATGCATGATAACTAGGGTTAAAAATCTTGACTAATATAAAATCGTACCTAAAATAGAAAGATACATAATTTTCATGTGCATGATAGTGGAATACTAAATAACCAATAAATATGACATTCGATAAGGAACAAAGATGAGAAACAATATGCGTTTAGCAGGAGTGAGAAAAACATGTCACAGCAGAATAAAAGTTAAAAGGCTGTAGAAGAATGCAGGAAAATTATGCAAAATTAGATCATACCCAAAAACAATACCATCTTTAGAGGAACAATCAAATAACTAAAGGTGAATCACAAAAGTAAGACCAGATAAACAATTGAAAAAAAAGAAACAAGTATTTACGAAAAGAATAAGAACAAGCCCGGACGAATCTAGATGGGTTTGAAGTTAGAAAACTGACCTGTAGGGTCTGAGATGTTACGTCAATTATCCTTACAGAGTCATCCAGAAGATACTTTTTCAGAATTTTCATCTGCAATTGCAGACATTTTCATTGGATATAAGATTGGAATATTTCAAA